>MNPL01006445.1:0-38695 GCA_002081605.1 Tropilaelaps mercedesae | reverse complement strand
CCACAAAGTACCATACAATATATATATATATATATATATATATATATATATATATATATGCGATTTGTTTGACTTAGGCGATGCTCGTTGAGCAGAATAGTGACTTCAATTTAACGATGATGTATATTCCGATGTTTACATTTGGTTGCTGTTGTTGTTTGATTTGCACATCACGTTTTTTTTCCTATATGGAACCTGACAGGAATTGGCTAAAATGAAGCAGGAGCCCGTGAAGAGTGAAGATGGTCGGTCGATGGCGGAGAAGATTAACGCTTTTGGGTATCTTGAGTGCTCTGCCCGAACTAAAGAGGGCGTACGGGAGGTGTTTGAACTAGCGACCAGAGCAGCTTTGCAGGTAGGCGACGTCATTCGTAATTTAGACACTAAGTATTTGGTGTAGCTTTTTCTCTGGTCGCTTGCAGAAAGTTACTTACGATAACTTAAATCAGTAAGACTTTCTGGAGTAATATCAGATCACAAAATCTAATTCAATAACGCTTAACGCACAAGTTCTGCAAGGAGTAAACTGCCTAGCAGAGTTAACTACCTGCTATAGTTCCTTTAAACTCGAATGCTGATCTTCGTGCTTACAAGATTCTATAAGGTTCTACAAGCCTTCGAAGAGAAGCCTTATTTACAAAGAATTTAATAGAAATTTAGAACTTGAAACAAATGCTTGGTGCGTTGAAACTGCTATGAAACTATGTATTATTAAACTGCGCAACTCGGGCGATTATTTAATTTCACAAGCAACGTCCGATCCTTCCAAATATTGACTCCATAGTAACATCCGATGTGTTATTTCCGGTCAAATGGGTCGTTTTAAGACCCAGACATTTCTAACTTTATGGTACCATCTCTCGTTTGTCACCTATGTTTTTCAGGTCAAGCACAAGAAAAAGAAACGTTGTGTTCTTATGTAAATGTTTTTGTATTGCACACAAGGAGCTGGCGCTGATAACGATACCGCTGAAAACGAGAGGAGGAAAACGGCGTTATTATATAAGAAGATCATGTTTGAAGAAAAACTAAAAATAGCAAAAGACGAGGGATTGTGACTGCAAAACGAGAATGAAGTATCACAAATACTATTACGATTACTATATCATGACAATTATTAATGGCAGAAATAAGACTGATATAAGGACAACGATGACGATATGTAATGAAATAACAGCATATACAATACAGTAGGTGAAAGGCAGTACGATCGAAACAAAGAGCTAGAGAACGTTAGCGCGAAAACGAAAAACGTGAGAGGAAGAAGCAAAAGATGTCGAGATATTGCACACGTGAATTATGCATGCGAGCAAACTTAAGGACACGAGGTGAGTAAGCGTCGGGTGGACGAGCAAAGCTGGCTTTTATCGTGACGCTGATGATCGATGTGTAAGGTGCACGCTCGCTGAAAGACTGTGAACGTCGGTAATAAGAAGAAAGAACGTTATGCCAGGAAAATTACTGAACAATAACGCCGAAAAGAAATATATACATGAAGAATAAGGACACCAGACGAAAAACGACGATGAAAAGACGAGTGTCAAAAAACAAAAACACACTGCGCAGTGTAGAGAGCAGATGGCAGAAAACTGTGCAGTTCTGAGGCTGGCAAAACGCGAGAGAGACAGACGATAATGAATTGAAAAAGGTAAATGCTATATAAGAAAAGCGGGACGGCCCACAGGATGCAGGTGGGAGATTTGTGCTTGGCAAAGTATAGATTGAAAGGTAAAGCCGAAAGAGCAACCCGAAATGAATACATGTCGAGAAAACTGATATGGAAATGTGGAATAATATGATTATAATACGCATAAGGTTAAGAAATAAGAATGATAACTGATATTAATAATGACTATTAGCATTATTATTAATATTCGTAAGTTCGAAAATAATGCGAAAAGATGGTGGTGATGATAAGCGGTTGAATATGGTACGAGACACACACAGAGAAAGGAAACGATACGCTGATATAAAAACAATGAACTTTATTAGAATGAATTTTATTAGTGGGTATTTTTTATTACACTTAGATTTGTAGCGAGGGTTAGTATTACTATTATAAATCAGTTACGAAAAATTAGAGGGTAAGTACTGTCAAAAGCAACCAAGAGAAATAGCGACAAAAAACACAAGAAATATATGGAGATACGAGCTAACGAGAGTGGAAAATTATTTGTTTCGATTTTTGCGAGGTCGTCAGCAGTACCCCCGTCGCGCTGTGAAAGTGTTTCAAATGCTACAGAACGTCGCACGTTTCTTCCCGCTATATATTAATAGATATAGAATGAACACACATCATTATTAACAACACACCATCAACCACAACAATGTGAATGAATTATTGTTATAATTCATAATATTGTTGTTATTATTACTAATGGTCGTATTATGAAAACACTACAAACTACCAAACAAATGGATAAATCAAACATGTGACAATAAAAAAGTGATTATTCGTCCGGTTGTTGAATTTAAACGATGGGGCTGCAGGAAGCTGCTAATCAGAGACTTATTTTCAGGTTTTTAAACAAGCGGAGATTAGAATGGGAAAAGTAGTATACAGTGATATGGAAAATTAAAACCATTTGCGAACGAATGTTACCAATATTCTCAGCGAGTTTTAACGCTTGAATCAATAAAACGATTTTAGCGTTACAGATTATGCATTCAAACACAAGCAGGAAGCGAAAGTCATTTTCGAGCTCGATGCCTTTGTAGCTGGTGGTAATGACAAACGGCGCAGAGTCCAACCTGGGGTTTAGATAATGACTTTCAAGGGGACTAGAGAACACGTCCTTCTTGCATCGACGTTTAGTCATTTGTCGACAAGCGCAGTGAGCTTTGATCGTCACTGTGACATCTCGTTCGGTTCATCGAATTCCCGCACCGGCTGCACAAGATCGTCCTATGTCTGCAACAGTAACCAATCGCAACAACATTAGCAATAGAAATTAGCGTCAAACAAAGACAATAAATCATGAATAACGGGAGGAAGACCACAGGAGCTCGTGTAAATTAACGATTGTGAATGCTAATGAGATAGGCTGGAAAGTTAATTAATCAATTTTCAAGGAAGACGTAGCAATGTTTCTGGCAGGTGACGCGGTGATTCCTGAAATATTTGAAAGAAGATGGGAACGTGAAAATGATCTTATAATCTGTACCTCTAATCTTAACCGAGAGATTAAAAAGCTTGTATAGAGGTTTAACACGTATTGTGGATACCCCAATTTAGGGAAAGACATCTTCCAGAAAAGAACTATCTCACTTGCCGAGCTGTTTTCCCCACCGTTTGTTTCTGGGTACCATTTTGGGTACCATTCGTTCGTCCCAAGGAACACTGACGGTATGCGTGCAGTTGTGCGTAGAAAAGATCATCACGGCGTTATGGTGTCGGTAAAACCTCGAAAATTAGGTGTGAAATTGAATCACAGCCATAACGACTAATGAAATTGTACAATAACAAATACCACAGAAAAATAACAACATGCTATGAATGAAATACGTATTTAGGCCTAATTTGAGTGGTTTCAACCGCCCGGGATCTTAATGAGTGAAGGATTCGAGTCAATTTTAATTAGATTACCTATCTATGAGTAAGAGTGTTTGTTCGCCATTGTCCATTGTGTCGAAACGGAGAGTCCAGACTTTATGGGCCATGCATCAAGCCATAACACAAGGTAGCGCCACGAGCGACAAGCATGAGAGGGTATGTTTAGTAGAGCTGATGCACTACCACGATCATTCGACCATAACGATAACAACAATTATTATTTTATCTACTATAGACGAAGTTATGACTATTCGTTCGGTTCCTCTCAAAAGCAGTTTTGAACCTTAGTTCCTTGGTTGGAAAGACCAATGGAGCAAAAAATTCGCGCCTATGAAATGGTTGTGGGAAATGTAGGCAGTGATTCGCTATTGGGTGTGCTCTAGGGTATGCCAAATGGCCGGTCGATCAGTCGGATAAATGCCCGTGTGAGAGCGGAGTATTAACGACAATGACTAATGATTGAGAGAGATGAATGCGAGTTTGTCACAAGTGTAATACTGAAAGTGAAATAGTGGAAAACGGTCAGCAAGAAGAACCTGTAGTTAGATACGCTTAAGAAGCGAATTTACGCCCACTAACGGGGAATGAAACATGATATGAAAATATAGCAAATGACAAAACAATCAGCATAAAACACATTCCCCCTTCTCCCGGCCAAATACACACACACACAAATCAATGAAGTGGCGAGACGCGCGTGATCTGCAAAATCCCAACAAAATATCGCCGAATCACTATCCCAATTATAACCAGTGGCTTTGTTATTCAGAATGTCGTAACTCTTTTCTCTCATACTGGCCGAACATTTAGTGGTATTGATATTAGACATGCGGAAGACGAACGCAAAGAAAATAGATCCTCATCCAGATAAAACATAACAGGGCAAAATGGGGAACAACAGAGGTGATGGATAAGATTATATCTAAGATCTACAACCAACAACAATTTACGGCTACGTATTTACGCGCTATTAAAAAATAAAATAGTGATAATTATTTTGACTTGAATGGCCTTTTTTGTGCGGATTGTAGCATTAATGCAGGTGTCCTATATAGGTCCAAGAGGTACCTGGGTTCGAACTCAAGCTTTGTGTACCGCTATGCCTTGACACCCTATTACTAGAGCACCTACATTTTTAAAAAAGTGTCCTTTTCAAACTTGGAAACGTCCCCAAATCACTTCAAGAAGCTCCGAGTGCACAAAGGTTAAGCATACAAGGAATATGTGCTGGTATTGGGGTTTAGTTAGTTAGCAATTCAGCTAGCATTAACGCGCAAATAATCACTTGACGGTAAAACGGGAAGGTTCTAATGGATAGTTGAATTCAGAGACAGGCTGTAATCCCTAACTAAATTACACTTAGATCATCGAAAACGTTTCCTAACAACCTGAGTACGAATGCTTTATGCGAGGGCATTACTCTAACAATAGAAACGTGTAACACGCGAGTACATCAGTGCGTCTTTTGCAAAAACCCTTACGTAGCTCTCAATAAGGAATTCTTAGTTAGGTTTTCGCATACCAGTACCAACAAGGAAAGAGATTGCGTCTGTTGGCGCAATGCATTTCGTGCACGGAGAGTAGCCGAATGAATAATACGAACTAATAGTGTAGTGATGCAACTTTCATCCCCACGTTACTGATTCTAATTATCAATTATAAATTTATAAACGACCTAGTAATGCAAGAATGTTACTGTTATTATCCCAGTATTAGTTATAGTAAAGTGGTACTACTATTACACAGTATAGTACACAGTATAGTACACAGTATAGTACACAGTATAACACAGTATAACACAGTATAACAGTATCACTAGTACACAGTATAATTAATATAATTGAAAAAAGACTGCACTCACATGCTAGTCCAATGTAATCTTGCTCATTAAGCTTTCAGATCGCGGGGCATTTATAATTTTTCGAAAGTGCTCTTTTCTAACAGATGTGTAAAATTGCCTTATACTTGTTACAGCAATATGCTAAACAAAGGTTTTATAACGCATTTATTAGGAACTTGAATCACGCCGGCTTAGTTGCTTTGAGTGGTGAATAGCAGCGAGTTTTGATTTATCCTAGAGTTCTTTGTCCTAGATACATGCTTTTCGTAGACAGTGTGGAATTAAGGCTATCTTATATAATGCGGATCAGGCATGATTGATATGACTGAACAGTTGTCTCCAACGCTCCTTTTTATTCCCCCAAGATAGCTTGAATGCTTGTCTAAATTCCTACAACGGCTTCAAATCAAGTAGTTCATTTACGATCGAGACCGGTACAGTATGTTAGACTACACGGACTTATGGAAGTATTGTATAGTTCAAAGTGGCGCGCTGTATGATTGGTCGGATAAAATGTTTCTTTAAGAAGACTTCGGAGAACTTTCTGCAGCTGTGTTTACTCTCCAGCCATCCACGCATGTTCAACTCAGGTGGCTGCTTAAATTGTTCGGTTTGAACATGTGGGTTAACCTGTAACCATGAAAAATTAATTAGATATTGCTAGTTTTCAGATTAACTTCGCCTTCAATGTGAACACTGCCAGAGTGAATCACGAGGTAATTCAAATATATCTTTTGTCTAACATTAAATTTATTTAGAGAAAAATAACCCTTTATGCTGTTCTGATTTATGGCCATGAATTAACTATGGTTCTTCCACCTTGGTCAATTTATGCTTCACGCACACCATAGAATATTTGGGTACATTATTTTTTCATCCAGAAACACCGCTATTAGCAACGCGTCATCTTTGTACGTGTCGTCCGCTATCCGCCTGAATAAATTAATCTATATTTTCTCTCTGGGCGCGATTTAAACACCAATCCTTACCTCAAAATCGTTTAGAACCTGCCGGTTTAACGAAGACATACTGTCTGACACTCTTAATCAAACTAGAAGTACAATCTTACCTAACACAACCGCTGATATTTCTCCTTGAACAAATCGTTTCCACATAATAATAGGTGAGAAAATGCGCCAGACCATATTTCCCAGATAGTAAAATCGCCGACAAGCTTAAGCTGCTCCCTCTCGCGGCATCCGTATCTTTTTAGTTTCCACACGAATTCAATACTGTATCTAGCTTCAATAACCGCCGAGGGTTCTATGTGTATATCACCCAGAGTGGTCGTTGCTGGATGGTGTAGCCGTAGGGTTACCTCGAAGAAAATAGCTGAGCCGGCATTGGTCTGACTTGAATTCGAGGCGTGAGCGCAAGTGGACGGGACAGAATGGAGTGAGACAGCTGGGTGTCGTATTTAATTCTTGTTGAAAACAGCTGGTCCAGTAAGGCATGCGTTTGTTGTAAACTTAGTTAAAGAAGACCGGGCTCGGTGCGCGGGAGTCGCCGTGACAGCAGAGGAGGTTGCGACCGGAGCCCACGATACAGTGGCCATCACAAAGGGCATACAGTCTCAGTCCTTCGGCGCAGGGAGAACATCCCCAGCATCAGCCAGCAAGAGAAAGGTTGTGGAATTAGCAATGAGTTGAAACAGCTATTTTATCCAAAGTATGAATAAGAAATGAAGTAACATTAAACGAACCAGCAATAAATAAACAAAGCATAGAATATCGTATAAATAAAAGGGCAAACGCATAGTTTGTTGTACATTAGAAGAAGTTTAACGAGTATTAGGCATATACAACTGTCTGAATCGTTTTATTAGTATGAACATTCAATGTTTCGAACAGATTACTCAAACTCCAACAGTGTCATTTCTATAAAAGTACTAGTTTATATATGTCCTGTAAATACTGGAACTGAAAATACAACATTCAAATCAATCCATCAATTGGTGTGTACAAAAAAATTCTTAATATTTTTTACCTTCATACGCTGCTCCGCTGCTCCTACGCGTTCACTAAAACTACTGCGGGTCAGTCTCCACTCTGCTTACAAATACGATTCTCGCCTAAAGGAACTTGAAGCACACAACTAATCGCCGACTGGGTTTGTATTGTCTAGCAAGTTGAAGAAACAAACGTCTTTGAAAAGGAATTAAGAACGATTGTTAAGATCCTCTTAAAGTATTTGAACTAGCATTCTTCAATTAGCAGTTGACCATTGTTTACTATTTATCATTATTGATCCTGAAAAAGTTATACTATTGGGCTACGTTAGTCTTATTATCGATTTTGAACTTGTGTTGCACGGATAATATGAATGCATATATGAATGAAGCATGCATAACATCACACTGAGTTCGATGAAACGTTTCTTTGTTAGTTAATTCCTGCAAATGCGAGTGATAAGCTTTTAGCTCAAAAACATTGATTTTGCATAACTCATTTCACATACATAAATCCATAGTTACCTATAAGAGTGTAAGAGGCCTGTCGCCAGCATAGTTGGGGCTAACTCGGAACTATATATACTTGAACCCAAACTGTAATACAAGATATAGTACAATAATATGTTTGAAAATAGATTTTAAATTTACCTTGTGTGAAAACATCAATATTTCAGGTTTTTTTATTTAAAATTGTATATATTAAATCTGTGCTTGTAGCATGTAGTATGTACATAGATCATTCATGCTATGCTGTCTATCATAACTCTGTATGCATAACAAGCGCTGATTTACATGCCGTATTAAAAACAAAAAATGAGCTACCGAAAAATCTGGAATTTCGATTATTCAACTTAATGAGTTAACTTTGTTGCCGCGCAAGAAGCATTACACGTTGGAATGCGTTATAGTATGGTGCTCTAACGTTCTATAATATTTCACATGTCTAGCTTCGATCTGGATAATAAAATGAAAATAAAAATAGACGCTTTAGGTTTAAATGTTTCTATACTAGATTGAGCGTTTCTTGTGATTTGTTGAGCTGAATTATATTGATTTTTTTTTGATAGGAGTCTATACGAGTACTTTTATAAAGGGTAATGTTAGTATGAAATATTTTGATAAATTGATTTGTTAGTATGATATATTTTATTATTTAAAACGTGACTCATGTGAACAGCCGCAAATAAAATACGGCGCTTTGTGATTATTAGGTAAATGGATATGCTGCGAGATAATTGTAAAGCTTGAATAGTTTTCATAACGCAAAATATTAAAATATAGGGCAATTCGGGATCAAATTTATGAGAGGCTCTTTAACGAAACCGGTTAGTGGATATGCACTGTACCAATGGGTTTTTCATATAACATAAACTCAATTTTGCCGAAAATTTTGAAAACTCTGCTTTGATAGTTTGCTCTTCAAAACATTGGTAATGTCCCGATCGTCCTACAAATAGACATACAATAGCTCTATCACTTTAATGACATAACGGGGATTTGGAACAGATCGGAACAGATCAAAATATATTTGAATTGAGAAATTTCTATTCTGAATTGATAAGTTTCTAATCAGAGCTGCACAATGCATTTTTAGCAGATCGTATCGATTAAGGGATACACGATTTGCTTGTTAGGTTGTCACAATCTGATTTGATAAGCCCATGGAGAAGCGCTTGGATTTAAGTATTCGAATATTTGGCCAGAAGTACCCGCACCGGAGAGCTGAGTGAAAAATATTGAGTTGCGAACAAATCGGGTTATCATTCGAGATTCTGAAAAGAACATGACTAAAACAGCTCGAATTCGTGGTGAGGAACCCATTGTCTGCAAATCGTACAATTTCCTATTGCCAATTAGCAAAAGTCTAAGTATTTAACGTAGACAAGACTTAGCAAAAAACGTATAATTCTCCAGGTTTATCCAGTTCGTCGTTGATGAGCACAAAAATACTAAGGGAAAACACCTTCAAACTAAGTACTCGAATGTTAAATGCTAACAAGTATAGGTAGGTTATGTCATTGTTTACGTGTCCTATGCTTCATGAATTAATTCTGGTCGTCAAAACGTCATCACTATATATATATATTGTGTAATTTTTAGCTTTCGTAATAGTCTCTGAGCTTGAGAAGAAAGCATTTTATACTGCGAATAGTCCGTATGCTATGTTGGTTTCGGAAATTAGCCAATGTTTTACTAGATAGCAAATGCACTAGATTCCCACTCCGATGGCTGGTCGAGTTTTTCGTTTATTTACCTTCCAGTGTGTGCACTCACAGAGCGGGAGAAAAATCACATACTATGGCCCGGGACGCAGAGGGCAAGGACAAAGCACCGCTGATGGAAACTCCCTCAACAGCAAGTCGGGTTACCAGCATCAGTCCTCCGGGAGCACACCGTATCCTCATCAAATATCTCTCCCTGTTTACCATCGTTGTGCAAACCACGATTATGGTTCTGTTGCTTCGTTATTCGAAAACTCAAAAGGTAATACTACGTTAAAGCTGCAAATTCTTTAAATATTAAAAAAATTGAAGATGTCTTCAGTCGCTGAGTAAAGGAGCTTCTACTTACGCAATGGAAGTTAAAAACCTGGGGTTGTCAGGTTCATTTTCAATGCTACAAAACTAAATACCCTCAAAATGTACGGCAAATTTTAGAATTAGAATGTGTGTGGCTAATTTATGTCAATGTACCTAACGCACCGAACAAAAACGACTATATTGGTTATGTAGTAAATATAATAATACTTCGATTAATCAATCGATCTTAATCTGTAGAAATAAATTGAAACGCATCTTTACTATTGCGGATTATAATAAGTCAAAAAAGGATTTTTATATCAAAGTTGAAGCCTGAGCACACTACTAAAGCTATCCATAACGAAATACTGAAATGTCACATTATTTATGTGTTCAGCACCCTGTAATGTTCTTAGTTCATAATTAAGGTGCAATGATAATCATGGCGAAACACACAGTGAGCTCATATTTATTGTCTTGCATATTCAAGATCTTTTAAAGTTTCGGCTGTAACTCCAGGTCTTGACTTAGCAATTGTGCGATCCATACGTACCGTCACTATAGCAGGTCAGGTCTGTCACTTGAATTTGTAAAACCACCGCCAATCAATTTTAATAGATACAAATTGAAAATATGTGTTATTAGCATTCTATAACCATAAAAAAAGAATTGATTTTAATTCGCAGTTTACATATGGTACCACTGGCTGCATAGCCACCATCTCTCGTTTCCATATCTGCTAAAGCATATTCATATAAGCGGTTGGCTAGAAGAATTTTGGAAAACTTTCACATCTGTCGGTATAGCAAGTTATAACAAGGCTGAAGAGTTGTTACATAAACTTGAAATTATAGGATTTTCCAATCAACTTGTTATTACACCTACCTAGTCTATTTAGCCGAGTCGAACATAAATGTGGTGCTAATAACAAAAATAGACACTTGAAAATTAGGCGTGCGCTGGTTAGAAATTATCACAGCCTGTGTGAAAAGCATGTCCTATAGAATGTTTTGATTATTGAAACAGACTCGAATAATCATTTATTAAAAGTTGTATCATCTGTTGTACCTTGCCACCAATTCATATGGCTTCGCAACGAAGCGACTGGAAATAAGTAGACATTGCTTTAAGACAGGATATTCGACTGGGTCTTACGGGCACTCACAGGACTAATCTCTAATTTTCATAACCTTTATTGACAAATATGGTAATATAAATACTACATGTATTTGTATGTGTCATGCGACCCGTTGAATCGAGGAGGCTGCTGTTAACTTTGTCTTTATTGCCATCCTGATTATTTGATGAAGACTAACGATGGCAAAGAACGATACCTCTCCTCCACGGCGATCGTCATTAGCGAGATATTTAAGCTGCTCGTCTGCTTCGCTGTGCTGGCGCAACCGGGACATATGTCTGAACAAGCGTCCGGCGCTAGAGGGGGTGGTGGATTAAATAGCCTACTTCAGACCCTTCGAGTTGAAGTTTACGGGAAACCCGTGGAGACCTGCAAGTTGCTCGTTCCTGCTGGTGAGAACCTCACATTTACTAATGGAGTTCAATGACAAAAACCTGAAGTAATGCATGCTTTTTGTTTACTATCACACGACACTAGCCGAGCTCGTATTGAACTCTTAGTGAGCTTTTAGTGACTTACGATTCAAAACTCACCCTAACCGATATATATATATATATATATATTGGTTTTATTTCTAGGTCTATATACGATGCAAAACAATCTACTTTTTCTCGCTTTGAGTAGACTTGATGCGGCAACATATCAGGTATGTGTGATTATACCAGTCTCGTTTAAGTGGTTTCTTTGCCGTTAAAATTTCTCTCTTTTTTATAGAGGGTCCCTTACATATAGGTCATTCAACTGGAATCACGTAGTGTACGGAACCATAAAAACGTTTTTAACGATTCGGTACTTTAAAAACAATGCCAGCATGGTATAAAAACCGGCGGCTGTAATATAGCGAGGTTTTTCATATTTTTTCAATAGCCTAAAGTGTAGACAGTTTACTGAAATGCAGACACCTTTATAAATGCTATTTTATAAATAATCGTCTTTTGGTTCCTCCGAGAGTTTTAGTTGTAGAAGATAGCAAGCCTTCTCATCAGATCACTGAATGGTTTAAAACACTCGTGGACGCACTTTTCATGCATGTTATTCTTTCATTACCTAACCTTCCTTCCGCTGGCTAGCCCTTGCTCTGACTTTACTGGCATAATATCCAGATCTATATCTTGGCAATAACAAGTAATATGTTAACTATTGCTTTATTTCTTGTATACACGTTTATTAATACAGGTGACTTACCAGTTGAAAATATTGACAACGGCACTCTTTAGTGTCTTGCTGCTCAAACGGCGCCTCTCTGTGCAACAATGGCTATCACTAATTATGCTAATGGCTGGAGTGGCCCTCGTACAGCTGCCCGCAGACTATCGATTGGGGCAGAGACCAAATAGTAACAATGACAATTCTGGCGGAACTTCCATCAGTCGGCTGATAGGATTGGCCGCTGTGCTACTGGCCAGTTTATCGTCAGGCTTCGCTGGCGTCTTCTACGAACGGCTGTTGAAGCGATCGACACAGGAGCTCTGGGTGCGCAATACACAACTTGCGTTATTTGGTATCTTGCTGGGAGCTGGAGCCGTCGTCATCGTCGACATGAATCGTATAATCAATGGTGGCTTCTTCCAGGTACGGACAGCTTGGGACTTGCTTGCTTGCTTGCGGTGGGACTTGTTTACCTTTCTGTTGGTGATTTACTACAATTTAACAAAGATTGAATAGGGCACGTTAATATTAACAATAATTTTAATAATATCTTTAACTAAGAGCAATATTCTCTTTGTTTCTGATTCAAACCGTGATAGGGCTACAATGGCATTACCTGGGCGGTAATCTTTTTGCAGACATTCGGCGGTTTGGTGGTATCGTACGCAACGAAATACGCCGACGCTATTCTCAAAGGCTTTGCAACGTCGATCTCCATTATCCTGTCGACGGTAGCGTCGTGGTGGATCCTCAACGACTTTGAACCCTCTGTGAATTTCTTCGTTGGAACAGCGATTGTTATCGTATCAACGGTTCTGTTTGGCCTTCCGAATAAGAAGTAATGAGAACGGGTATTTTCATTGGAGATCTGTACTCGTAGAGCAGAGCAGGTCTGGTTACACCAATCAGCTTATAGGGCAAACATCAATTTACTATCTCAGTCGATTTATTGCGACCTTGAAGTTATCTCTTTGAAGCAACTCGTTCACCTTTTTGGTGTGTTGTTACATGGCTGGAGTAGATGGTTTAACCCTACTGGCTCATGACATAGGCGCAAACAATCAATATCCTCATCATGCACATATATACAGGATGATATACATATATAGGATGTACGCATTTAATTTACTATCTACTACACCTAATAAGCGAGGACATCGAGCGACAGGAGTAAGCAACTTGAGATCTGACAAATTGATCATGTACATATAATGTATATATGCAAATGCCGCTTGTTTGGGGAATGATTGTACTGACTCGATATTACGATGACCTGTATTGTACTAAAATGTTATTTTCTATCAGGAGACCACCAACTTTTGTTAAAGCAACGTCGTATACTAGTTTCAAGGGATTTGAAATAACAATACGCCGGCAGGTCAAAACTCTTGGCACTCACATGATTTTTACAGCCACATCATGGAACATGTAGAAAGCCGACTTCGAAGAACTGGTGGACTAGATAGAGCGCCTAAGTGCGGTGACTTGCTGTTTTGTGCTACGATTTATGATAGTGCGCTGAACTAAACGGTAGGCTTGACATAAGAAACCATAAGCGCAGATGAACTGACAGGCAGAAGTTCGTCGCCTAGCGAGTTAGTAGTAGAAGAGTTGTGCGTCGTACTGGGAGGTTTTAAGTATTGATACTGGTATGAGGTTGCGTTCCGATGGCATGTTCCTGACCCCGTTCCGATTGGTTCACAGTTTTAAACTTTTCCGTATGAGAATTCCTGTTTCACCATCGTATATTCCTCGAACAACTAAGTTACCAAATCGCAGCTCATTCCATGGTGAATTTAGCGGTGAAACGGAGAGCTAGCAATTGAGAAGCTAACGCTACACAACGTAGTAATTTAATCGGTGTGTATTGCCTCTTACGGAAGAAAGGGTTTATACGGAACTTCTGTAACTTTAAGAGATGGGCACATGGCATTACCGACCTGCCATGTTGATAATTTTTTTGTCTGTGGGTGTCTGATTTTTCCGTACGCTACAATATAAAGAAATTATTGTTCAGCAAGTAATCGTTTTGTGAACAACTATGTCAGCGATAGTTTATAGTGAAGTTTGAGAAGGAAAATGGACGCCCTGTGCTCCATTAAAAGAGCTCGAAGTTTTCCAGCCAGACTAACGCATTGAAAGTTTCGTGTGAAGAACTATCGAAAATTCGGCACTAATTACAGTAAGCACCGTCAACTGCTCAGTTGCCCGCGCAGTAGGGTGGACGATAATCTAAGAGCTAAGGCTATTCGGCGTACGCGGAATAGCCTTAGCTCATATCGAACGTTGCTCTATTCAGTAGGTACCCATGAGTAATCGAACCTCTGTTCGTTTCAAAGAATTTATGGCGTTTTCTTGCCGTTAGAATTCTATTGCTGATGCATATGAGCTCTCGAACAATAGTAATTAGTCGCATACCACGAAGGGCCAAGCATGTGGCCAGTTAGGCGAATCGCTTAACCGCGGTGCTAATAACATCGTGATAATGGTCATCCTAAGCGTCGGTGGTATTGTACTTCTAAGTGACTCGTCTTTCTTTATGTTAAATACACAGTAGTTATGATATCGGGGTAAAGGTTGGATAGAAGTCAAGGTTTTAATAGCAAACTCGAAATGAGGGCATCCCAAAATAATCCTTTCAGTGCCGTGCTGTTAATATACATATGGTAATGCTCTTTCTGTAACAGTTTTTTTGAGCCCCTTCATAAGCAATTGTGGTTGTTATTTATAGTACGTTTCTTGTTAAGATAATGACTTTATTATATTTATAATTTTCATATCAATTCAAAACATCCCAATGCTGTGGTCCATAACTTATCTGATATGATCAACTATAAACAATTGTATATTGTTTAAACGTAATTCGCATGTTTTATTTTTTAGCTACACGTTAACTGCAGGTTTACATAAACGATAACTTGTCATTTTAAGATAAACAGGAAAACTACCATTATTAATATTTCCATTATTGAGATATATTAATAATAAAGCTAGTAGTCAAAGTAATGATGAAATAAGAAATAATATTTACAATACTAGTGAATATACAGCATAAATGTTTTGAACTAATGAATTTTTAATTATGTTTCACGTACTTATCTCAAGTTGTCTAGTCTATTAGTAGAATATGGGAACATTTGTAAAGGTATTAGTTGTGGGGACTCTCTTAGTTCTTCTCTGATGCGGTTACATATTATCCATGCCATTCCAACGGATCGAAATCTATATTCCTGTCTCGTAAATGGCACGATATGGTTTAGTTGGAATTCGTTGGAAATCGAAATTCGTTGGCAAGCAATTTAAGGGTTTTGTGCGCTACTATGCGTTGTTCATATCTGTAGGTAAATTTTATGTTTAGCAGTACATGCTATTAAAGTAGATGGCCCACAATTTCATCCTATCGAATACCAAATATTGTTCTTAGTTCATTATTGTGTGCCATTAAGGATTTACTTGTATTTGTCGAAAATTCTTTTGTATTGAACTGTACAGTATCTTACTCTACATTATTGCATATTGGTTTAATACAAATCTATAAACTTACTAAAAAAGCCTTATGGCTTAGCGTAGATTCGTTAAGCTACGCTAGGCAATTGTTAAGCAGACCGGTTACCTCTGAATTCGATTGATGCATGTATATTTCATTTTGTAATGCCTATAATATAGTCAATACGACCAACGAACGAGATAGAAGGGTCTAATATCACTTCTGAAGGTCTTAAATGTTTGACTTCTGGTATTCCATTTAGGAAGACGGCTAATGGCATTAGAGTATGTCTGATCCTAGGCCTTAACATAATTATTTTCGATTTGGATATATCAACACACAGCTGGTGTGTTGTGATAAAATATCACTACGTGGTTTCTTTAGGGTAACCATCAGCCAAGATTTAACGCCTACGGCCACTGCATGACTGGTATGGTGCGTTTTACAATGTAACGATAAAAAGCTTTAACGTTGTACTGAAGAACTGCCTCTGACCACAAGTTTTCATTTTAGATATGTGGCATTTGTGAGGAATATAGTAAAGTTCCATTTAGGCAGCGCTCTTCTCTTCCGTATGTTGCGGGCGTTTTCTCACACACCAAGAGATAAATTGCATAGAGAATGAATATATAATGTAATCTATATGGTAGGTTACGCATAACCTTACCATAACACGACTTAAAAAACTTATTGAAACGGTGGCAAACAGTCATTAAATCATTGCTGGTATTTTTTCTTCGTCTCCTGAGTTCAAACTGCTTTATGATGAATTCCAAGCTTGGGCGCCTGGATTGTGTCGTTATCTTTATATCTTTATAAGCTCCAAAATTCAAGAGAAGTCATCGGCTCTATATTTGCTCCTCCACTATGCACTTAAGCACTCATAGTTCGCCCGCCGCATACGATGTTTGTCGCATACCTCCGTATATATATATATATATATATATATATATGATATGGTAGATGAAAAAGCGCCTCAATGGTATGTTTAGTGAGTAGAATATGTCATCGCACGCAGCCGCTCCCTCTCCACCCTACAGAGTCGCCCGCAAGCAGAGGTTTAGGCTAGTTGTAAATAAACATAAGTTAATGCTGATCCCTTGTTAGCAGATTGGAATCTATCAGATGCAAACAAAACTCCCCCGCATTAATCAGCGGCTGCGTGGTGAAAGAGTAAGTGATACTCTAAAGCAAAGAGAATTTATAAAAGCAGTAACAGTCGATCAGCTTACATGGTTCGAATAGCTGTGCTATATCAAACCAAGGATTGTGTCGAACCTACCATATGTGGTACTTTTATTAAACCTGGTGTACACCATTTATACAAGATGGGCTTCGAGGTAAGTAAAATAGTTCAGCACCACTTTCTCTAAATGGTGTAGAATAAAAATTTTTCTTGTCATCAATAGTTAGACTAGAGCTGGATTGTGTTTTGGACAGTTTAGTTCGAATGTTTAGCGTTCACATGGCTAAACCTCCTCATTAAATTGACGCATCCAGAAAGCGTTTATTTCTTAAATACAACCCAAGCGATTGCAGCGATTAGTCGACGTCAGTTACGGTATCAAGCCCAGCTAAGTTTATCATGTAGCTGGACTAATAGAGGCTCGTTTGTCCACCTCGAGGATACCGCCTGCAACTGTGATGCAAGCGCTTTGTCGACAGGATTAACCATTCCAACTTACTGACTGGATCAACTACTATGAGTTTATCTATATAAACACGTGTGACCCTATATTCTTCTGGTTAACATTATTTTGAAGATAAGTTAACAGTTCTGGATGTATAATTGTTCGGTTGGGTCTCATGCAATGCACACGTAAACGGTGGGGGTGATGCTATAATTTTAGGTAGCAAGTTGGCCATTAGAAGATCTAGCTACCACCCCCCTCGAATGAGATACGTTAGTTACGCAGTTGATTTAGCTGTATGTATTCAAAGGTAAAAATAATTTGCCCCTAATTAATTTAATATCAAACAAATGAAAAACGGACAGAGTGCCAATAATGACTCTGCACATTTGCCGGCTGAATGATCTTCATATGATCATAACCACCCGACTACAGTTTTGAATAAATTTGTTCGACCTTTTTGTACCATATGCCCGATGGCCTGAAAGGACGTGCGGGAGCAGTTGCAACAGTTGATGCAACGTGTGGACGGTCTAAACGCTATCGTTTTCTCTGATCGGGATGGTGTTCCCATAGTTAAGGTAGGCCGAGCACTCCTTATGATATAAATATTGACATGGTCAGAATCTTGTCTCTATGGTCACAATTAATTTTATAATATAGTGTATAATGAATATATTGAGCAATCGTACCTCAATGCTCAACGAAGGAATGTCCATTCCTGTACCGTTCTTCTATTACAGGTCTGCCGTATAGGACAGGATGCGTTTGGCAATCAAATCAAGCCAGAAACATTATCAAGCTCTGTATTAGCCATGGGTCAAGCTGCAAGACTCGGGATGGGTATGACACTAGCAAATTGTGACACAGCCACGTACCTCCTCTAGGGAACAGCAAAATATTTCGAGTAATATCACTTGCTTTTCAACATGCGTGAAAGGAACGAGTAGCTATCATAAAGCAACTTGCGTATTGTTTACATACGAGGTTATTTCATAACCATGTCTCGTGTGGTATGTGCTTTTCCACGTTTCCAGGAAATGTGAAGCGAATGGTCGTTTGTAAGGAGTCCAATCAGGTGGTGTGCTTCAACAAGAAACAGGTGATAATTACAAGCAAAATGCTACAGTTCGATTGTTAAACAAATCAACCTAGCTATTGGAATTACCTAGTTAAAGCCTAGTTTAGCTTCA
Source organism: Tropilaelaps mercedesae (assembly GCA_002081605.1). Classification (NCBI taxonomy): domain Eukaryota; kingdom Metazoa; phylum Arthropoda; class Arachnida; order Mesostigmata; family Laelapidae; genus Tropilaelaps; species Tropilaelaps mercedesae. The sequence goes on along the minus strand of MNPL01006445.1, from coordinate 20,234 downwards.
CTCAATTCCGGACAGTGCAATCGGAGTCCGAGGTGATTTCTCATGGACAGTTGCGGCTTCACAAACATTTTCCTATATTAATTAGTACAGGTCTTTAGTAATTCACCAATTGTGCTTTATTGGATAAGGGAGACAATCAACCCTGACGAAATGCTTTGTACAACTCCAAAAAAGTAAATAATATAAACTTTCGAGTTGATTCCTTTGTATATAGGCAATTAAACTCGTCAGAAACGAAAAAAAGACTGGCATGTAATCAGGCGGACTTGGCAACGTGATATTGAGCTATATAAGAGTAAGATCGAAGTGCCCTTACTTGGATATCCATCTGTTTGATTTGCAATTGTAACAGTTCTCCGATTGTAAACATACTTCTCTCTAACGTTTGTGGACACGTACTCATAACCCATTGAAAATGTATGATGTTCTATTTTGTATTATAGGTGTGTGTCCAGTTGTTCGCGTCGTCAGCCGCCACGACGGGAATGCTTTTGTGTCTTGAAAGTGAATTATCCTCATTGGCCGCAGATCTCGCACGGGTTATCGAGACCTCTTAACGTTGCTTAGGAAATGTATATATCGTAAAAATTAATCTCTGCAGTAATATTAAAAATTATATGTATTTCAGAGGAACAAAAAAAAATAAAAGCGAAAATCGCTAAAACAATAGTTGAGATGTTTTTGTTTCCAAACAGTACGTGTTTGCTGTCTATTTTCTTTTTTTGTTTGCTAATAAATTAGTTTCACGTATTTTATTCGCTTAGTCATTGCTAAAGTCACATATACATTTTGAATTTTCCCTTTGAAAGCCACTTTGAGCATAAATAGTCTAATAAGACATCAACGGTATCGAACCGTCGCGGCGAGAACATTATTTGTCACGCGTAAAGGTAGCGTGACTGAATCTTTAGACCTCAGCGAACAATCATTTAACACCTAAAGCTTTGCATACCATTAGCACACGTCCCGCTAGTTGCTTCACCATTGATAGAAAATTGTTCGCGCATTATTGAGATGCAGTTTGTACTGCGGACGTTCTTTGTATTGGGACGAGAAACGCTTACGCTACGCTTACGCTACGCTTATAAAAAATTGCCACCGTGTGATTCCGTATTGCGCCTTATCATTGCGTATTCAATGGCCTCCCAAATAAAAGTAGTAAAAAAATCTATCTAGTCACAACTGCTCAAGGGAATACACACCGTAGTTAATTTCATTTTTTTAAATAGGGTTGAATCTCTTGCTTGTGAATAGAAGTACCTACGGATCTTTCAGAAGGATCCGGAACGATGACATCTTCATAAGACTTTCAAAGCATGCTAAAGCTTAGATGAAAATTTTACTGGCGCAATTTTTTCTTATAAAAACGTTGGGTAGACTTGAAACACTGGATTAAGCGTTATAGCCTAGTCAGATACTATATTTTCACAGTCTAATTTGCTTCTGTAATTGGCGAAAGGACATTTGCTTAGTGTCTGTATTTTAGCTTGAGGGAAAATTTTCACTGTACACAAAAATCTTGTAACATATCGGGTTTATTCCGGCCATCGACTGCCAAATACCTTTTTTGTTTAAACTGCCTCTCGTTTGCAATTTATTGAAGCCTTTTAGCCTAGAAAATGACAAAATGGCTAATTGACTCTGAAACTAAGATGTGATTTATGTCTGCAAAATGTCTGTTTGTCGTCAGTTAGATTTATGCCGCAATTTGGACAATTTTGCATATTGGACTACAGAATTTCAGGTATCCTGTTAGTACGAAGCACAATTTGCTTCTTTGCAAGCTTCATCCTACATTAATCTGTTCATAAATTGCTTTTCCAGGAGTACCAGCTTCAATTTTCGATTCAAGTAAAGCCTGTATAAACGAATATTCTTGAGGTGAACAGGAATGATTAGAGGAATGTAACTAGGGATTAACAACGCTTATACGATTAATTATTTTACAGATAGTATTGTGTATTTTGGACATGTAAATGTGGCTATCATTAATGAAAATATTTAAATAATTAGTATATTCATGTGCATGAATTTATCAAGTGCTCCAATGAAGTATTTAAGTTTTCGACTATCGTTTTTATTACTTTTTTAACGTTCAATAAAAACTATAACAAGGACGATATGGTATGCGCTTACTTACCAAGTATTCGATGGTTAAATCATATCCATAATTTTTTCAGATGCTCAAGCATTAAGTTCAGACCACTATTACTTGTTATGTCATTCTCAATAAACAAGCTACAGTTGTGCTCATCATGCTTTTTACATGAGTCTGGTTTTTTGTGTGTTCGACGTTAACTTCCGTAGATAATACCAGGAAGACTAAATTTCCATATTCGCAAAAATATCTATCTTTTCAACGTGCTGCGTATCGCCGTCAGTATGCTTTGACGTCCTCATAATAGTCAATATTGAATTTAACATAAGGATATATAGAGACAAATATGACTGAAGACTTTCAGCTTGTGTTTTATATGGAATGTGTTTAAAATCCAAAATATTTATTAGCCGATGTGCAGATCTGCTACAATGTGAACGTAAGCGTGTGTCTCGTCTGCATTTTTTTAAATATTCCCGTTTCGTTAAGTTTACTTTCGAGTGATTCACCGGAAGCACATCGAAATGGCCGCTTTAACGAATTTCTCGGATTTCGTCTTATTTTTTCCCCCTGTTTGGTCTAGGGAAGGATAAGAGGGTAATCGTTTTCTTCTGACCCGGTCTAGTGAATCACAAACGAAGTGGTCTAAAAGTTGAACACAGCTTCTTGATCCTCCCTCAACTAGAAAGCATTCACCCTGGATATTGCTTTTTTACGCAGACCAATAGATGAACGTCTTTATCTTTGAGTGAGAGCAACTCAGAAATGAAAAGCTTACTGTGCCGCACTACGATCTCCTTGTTCATTGGAACGCAGTTCTCATTCGTATCACCGCTTACTATTCTGAATTTTATTGATATACCTGGACGGTCCGTTGTGTTAGCCTCTATTTCACGGACGGCGGAAAGGAGCGGCGCCGTTGGATGGAGCAGACTACCCTCTTCCGATGGTGGGAGAAGAAGACGGGCAAATCGTCAGAGCTGGTCGTTTTTAAGCCACGACTGTTATGGGACATTACAGTAATCGACGAACAAGAGATCACTAAAGTGCCGTGTATTAGTTAGCGAGGGATAGCTAAGGAGGTATTGAAGAAATTTAGGTACTTTAGGGCTGTTGTGTGTCCTCATTTTGTGATCTTTGGGTGTTGATGTGTTTCTGCAGGCAATGAACTGTCTAGCTTGCGCAGGGTCCTGCTAGACGCCCGGGCGGAGCACACTTGCTACCGTAATAGCCGCCTTCGACCCTCTTCAGTCTACCGTGGGACGTACGGCACTTAGCGACGGGCAAGTGGTTCATAATTTACTAACATCTAAGAATCAGCAATGTGTAAAAAATACTAAAGGCCTTTCAGTACTATTAAGGCGTTCAGCATTCTGAGAACAGGTCTTTTGTAAAGGACTGAACATTCGTCAAGAAGTGCAGTCTATCTCCGTATCGCTAAGACGAATGGGCATAAATGTTATATTTACCTAACTTTGTTGGTGCAGTAAGATTTAGATAAGACTAGGAAACAATCTGACAGTTACAACTATCTATGAGGTAGTGATACTATCTTTATCCATTAGTCCATTAGCCTAACTACCGGCTGTTCTTTTTTCGTTAAATTGGCTTTGGGCCATTATACATCCGCCGCAAAAGCGTTTCTGGGTATTATCTACTGACAGTCATCGCAATGTGTCACAGTTGTCTTCGGCTTTTCGTCGAGCTTTCGACAGCCTAGCGTAGGGCCAGACGCCCCGGAGCCAACCGAATCATCAGAGCTCTTTGCTCCACCTGCTGCCAGCTGTTATACAGTCTACAGATAGAAACGGGTGATTAGCTTTGACCTCAGCTTCTTGTCTACCTCAGGGTATTAATCTATTTAGCCGTAGACGCCGTTCTACGCCCCATGCCGCAGAAGGTTGTGCCATTTGCGCCATCAAACGTTAATACGACCCAATTAACGTTGCTATCGCTGCTCGCTGTCCGCTGGAGTTGTCATGTGTCTATATGAGTCGTTTTGCTGATCTTTTCTTTTGATGTGACTTTTTGTCAAGGCTGTCCGCCTTGGTTGTCTTAACATCGATTGTCCATAGAAGTACCAAGCGGTCCCGATACCAATGGTAACGGCTGGTGCCAGTCGATCACCTGCATGGACCATGCAGGTCGTTTGTTCACACCTGATTTGATAGAGGCTGCCTTAGCGCCGTGATGCTTCTTCTGGCTATTAGGGAGTCCTACAGTGCTGTCTTTGACGCTATCACAAAAAATGTTGGCAGCAAAGTCAGTTATGAGAGAAAACTGATCTAGAGGTTCATGATTAGCGCCGTCGATTCGGCGCGCGGGGTTCACTGTGTGCTTTTGAATTTATGTTTTATGTACAGCCTTGCGTTCTTGGCGTTCTTCTCCAAAGGATACACGTGAGGCACAGATAAGTTGTATTGTTTGCTTGTGCCACGATGATAACAATAATATAAATGAAGGGTAAGTAAAAGTTTTGTCGACATACTTGTTAAACCTTACTATTACTAAATAATTATTTGCTGAATCACTAATACTAAAATTCAACATACAATTTCATTATTTTGCTACTAAACGAGATTTCTGGTTAAGGATCTCTGATTCATAGATTTCAACATTTTAGTAGAAAAAAATTATGGAGTCGAATTTTGCGAGCTTTAGCTTTAATTACACCTCATAGTTCTCTATATGGCTATGCACTGTTTTAATTGACTATAAGTATATGGTTCATGTAGCTGCGTCTTAAATCAATGTCCTTTGATAAACGAAATCGCAGTCACAATTAAAGGAATACGGGTGTAAGTGTGTTATAATGGCATAAGTGAACTACGCGTGAACCGTCTCAATCAGTTTTCCAGTCCGCTGGTGTAGAGTGTATCAGCTCTCTGCGCCACTTCGCTGTGAGCCTCGAGGCTGGCTGAGCAGTTTGGGCAACATATGGTGCCCTTTCTTCGGTGAGCCAAAGGCTATACATACTACGAGGTACAGCTATCGGAATACAAAAGCGGGCGTATATCGATCGAGTGACTCGTAGGGTGGGAGGGCTTCTATTGCAACACTCACCAGCTATGCCGCACCTTTTGTTTGTGGAACATTCAAGGCTTCACTGTCCTTGGGAGCCTTTGTGCGTGGTTACCCGCCGATACGTTTGGTATACGGGGGCCCCTTGCGCATAGAACTCGAAGTGACAGATCAGGGTGTACGTACACGGATCAGGGGCCAGAAATGTAGTAATCGGAACACATTTTCATTCAATATTGTACATGCATACGAACTTACCACTACAGTAGAACAGCTAATGGTTCACATTTTCCTCTTGCTTAAGTGTGTTTAGATATTTATCGCAAGCAAAAAGCACTGCTTTTCTCCTGTAACTTCCGAGGCATTCGTTACACCCTTGCCCTCTACCTCCCCCAGCATCTCGTGGTTTCGTGACCACTTCACGCTTGGAACTTCAAAGTTCACAACTTGAAATAATTTTTCTGTATGTCAGCAAAAAAACCTGAGAAAAGCTACTGACATCTGTTGCGTAAAATAAGACGGCGAACTGATGAGTACAACATTCCCTGACAGCAACGGCATTAGATTGGTCGCACACTATAGAGATCGGTACCTCGTAGACTGGTTCGTAAACCAGCTATCATTATTGTTCTGCTAGTAAAACTACCACAATTATGCCATGTTAACAACGAAGATAGACTTAGTACTTTTAGATGTCGCCATTGGCTGCAACGCGTCATATCACCGACGGTATGGAAAAACGAAAAAATGTGGTCTGAAAAATGAGACAGAAATTGTAGCAGTTTGGCCACGTACTCTGCTGTTGTGTATACCTTTAATTGGATTGCCCCCAGGGAGGGCTCGTAAAAACGCGGACTTCATTTCATGAAAGCATAAATGTTAGTTGGGTCCACGACAGTTCTGTAAATATTTATAACTTATGGAGTTTCCCGAAGTTATCAGTTTACGTAGGATACGTATGTTTGTTTAGGGCACATATTTTACATATCTGATAAGCATAATCGGCTTATTCAGTAAGTCGCTATGGTTGTCCAGTACCCCAATTAATTTCATTCGAATTCGTGGAAGCTTTGCGTGTTATGACACGAACGACAGGAACGAGATCGCAGCACATGAGATACTCATGTGCTACGATGATTACACTCGGTGCGCTGCTTGATTCGGATTACAAAGAAATTGTGTTAACCTGAATACGAGACTGCGTTTCATTTTCTGTCACTAAAATCAGATTGAGTTATGTGCCAACAAAGATGCTGTCATCATTGTTTCTGATTTCCTACATGTTGTTGCAAGGGGTCTGTTTCTTACGTGCTGTGAACGGTCTGCAAATATTCAAAAGGTTGATTTCTTTGATTTCTTCGGGGAGATCGCAATCTACATCGTGGTGCTTAAAGTTTGGGTTTTAGAGGCCAGCATATGGAGCTCTGCGAGTCCTTTACTTAGTTCATACGAATATATCTTGGGTGATCTAATGCGGCTGAATTCTAACTTGAACGGGTTGGACTTAATGGAATATATTATTGCATTTCCAGCGAATTATAAATTTTGTGGAATAGCTAAAACACGAGTTACATTTTTAATGTGTCTTTGAAGCAAAGTATTTGAACGAACAAACCCGATAAAGTGAAGCCCTAAGCTTAAGGTGGTAATTTGTTACCTTTACCTTTAAATTTTAAACGCACAGGCTTCGCTTTTCCCAGTCAGTTTCATTATTTGTTTACCCAAACACGTCTGCCGCTTGTTTTTTGCTGAGTTCTAATTGAGCATTCACCTTGGTCGAATTGCAAGTTGCTTATAAATCTGAAAATCTTGTGTTATTTGCTAACAAGGAGCCAATGGCTGCAAAGAGTAAAGGCGATCTGTCCTGAAGAGGACACTCCTCTAGTTATCGGTCTTTATCGTCTCTCTTGAGACTATGAAACGCTTAACACTGGCTTACGTGTTTTGTGGTCTTTCATGCCTACGAAGCTGTAGATCCGTCACCTCTACTATTCTATTATCGGACACAGTTCTAGGTAGCCATATAGTGTGTGTTAGTTATGGCTCTAATCAGTACGTAGTATCGTAGTGAAATTTTCAATTTACGCAATTTTTCTGGGTATATAGTTATGCTATGAAATTGTTCGATGATCCAAAGCTAATGACCCAAGTACTGACAGTGTGAAGATTTCCTTATCACTTAGTGGCTTTGGCTAACGAACAAAAAGTATGAATTATTTCAATTAATAAACTAACGACTAAACATCGATCACAAGAATTCACAAAAATTGTTCATTCAAGTCGACGTAGCGCGAAATCTAGTTAAACCTGGAGGGTACATATTCCGATCGCTGCGTCATCAAGCAGTCGGTCACCCTGTACTCCTCCAAAAGCAACTAGTCCGCAGCAGGCAGTACGGCAAGGTGTAAGGTATCTCGGTAGTCAGCTGTGAAGGCTGGCCGCGCTACCTTGGCCCATGCGAGGGCTGCGGCTATTTACCTTGAGTTTCAATTAGGGTCGATGAGGACTCTCTATTGGCTTCTTGGCTCCGCGAAGTTAGCAGCACTTCGGTGTTGTCTGCGGGGCTCCCTGCTGTCCGGAGTTCAGGCATCATGTGGTGTCTGCCATTGACTAGACACCGATCACCAGAATGCACAAAAATTGTTCAACCAAGTCGACGCCGCAAAAGGTCCAGTCAAATATAACATTAGTATTGCAACTTGGTACTATGACGAATGTGCATGAGCCTTAACCGCTCGGAAACATGGAGTGTAAGACCATAGTTCGATAAAGATGTTCATGGTTGAAGTAATTTCCTAGCAGAATGTAATGTTATACTTTTTGTGCTCCTACAAGCTATTTATTATTTTAAGTCATGTTATTTTACTTCCATCTTCGCAAGTAAATTATTTAGAAATAATATGTAGACGTGGTGTGAGATATGACCGATATGTTCTTTTACTTTTAAGATGTGAGGTATAACTTGAACGTTCCCTTTGAAAACAACATCTGTTTAAGTCTGGAACTGTTGATTAACGAAGACTTGCGCAACAAGCATATAATGTTATACTGACTGTTTTCGAAATTGATGTGGCGTTCATCACTCTCCAAGTGCTAAATAGACTAGCAGGCATACACCCAGAATAACCATATTTTAGAACGACTACCATCATGCAATTCTCAATTACATAACGACTTTAACTAACACAGACAAATGTTTAACGGATGTATAATCGTGTAATAAAAACGTGCATAAAAACCAGACTATCCCTATCATTTTTTCAAATAATAAAACATGAATGAATAACGAGACGTGTACTTGTTAGCGGTTTTTCTGTGCGAAGGGCAGTATATTTTCTACGATGTATGAACATATTGGATGTGCACTATCAATGATACCAACACCAACTCATCGTCGAATGTATCCTGAATGGAAGTCATACCAGATGTGTGTAACGCGTTGTGTGCTAGAAGTAACAAATGTGTGATGGGTAGGTGAAGCCGACAAAGTTTTTTGAGTGGGCAATTTTTATGAACGAATGTAGAGATCTCTCTTGTCATCATAGAAAAATAAATTGCAAATAACTCATATCACTATAGACCTGTTATAGATAACTAAAAGTACCATCACTTTTTATATCGTTTTAAGCTAAATGCGTATCAGGCGATAACTCTGCGGGCATGTACGCACTGCCTTAATGAGAATTCACTTGTGACTATAACGTATTATGGGCTAGCGTAGTTTTTGTGATGTATTGTGATAGGGTGAAATGCGAAATTTCTTCTCCATAGCTTCTGTGTTACACGCCTTTTTAATGGTATTTTGGACGGTACTTTTATGCGGTATAGATCACCGTGTGGTCGGCTTCTGACGATTTCACTTTATGAGCCAATTGCTGAGGAGTTACAGTGTCGTGTTTTTACCTTTAGTTCATGAATTCTTTATTTCTTTAAATCCTTCTAATGTCGATTGCTAACCAAAATGTAATGTTTTACTTTGATCTAATGTATTAAACTTGCCTCAAAAGTCTATGATGACCGCCTGGAATATGTGAGAAAAGCGGGACGAATCTGTAAATAGATGGAGCTCTGATGAAACTACAGCCATTGCAATCATATCAATCATATAATGTGTACTGTGATGTTTTCCTGCGCTTAGCTAAGGCCAGGACAAACGAGTCGACGTATGATCGGTCCTTTAAGACGTTAGCTATTTCTATATAATTAGAAAATATTCTACTATTCTGACAATGACGTGCGAATGACAACATGCGACGTGCGAACGACGTCCGAATTGTATATTTTTATATTTGATTATACGAGAACAACAGTGACCGTGAAAAGTTAATCGCCTTGCTTAGACGTTAGCTGTGCAAGTGGTTTGAGCGCGCACCACGACTGAAAACTTCATGCTGAATCTCAACTAGAAGTAAAAATTTACAGCTTACATTCAGCTTAACAGTGGCTGGAACCTCTTACATATAAAATTCGTTTTTACGGAAGAGCCACATATATAAATTCATGTTTAAAGTGGCATTCCCTTCTTTCGAGACCACTTTTAGCTTACAACGTTTCAACCCAAACATTTGCCAGTGGCTAAAATATTCAACCCTGAATGACATCACAACTGTTCTCATTTTTCAACCAACCGTGCATAAGGCCAAATACAAATTATGTATCACTGATACATATGTTACTTATGTGTTACCAATGTGACCGTATCTTATTTTTAATGAAGAAAATAAATTTTTAAATACAAAATGTTTAGCCAAGTGATATCAAAAAATAGGTATCCAATAGTTTTGACGATGTCCAAAGTAGGGAGCAAAGATAATCCTACCTAGCTTCTTTACTGGGTACCAGGTATGTAGCGAGAGAAATATTCGCCTACGCCAACTCATATCGCTAAATCTTGCAAAATTCCTATTCTCATAAGAGCTCTCAACCAGACAACTGTGTGTTATTAAGGCAGAACATAGTATCTAGTTACTTTGATATACGTATATGTGATTTTCATCTAGGTTTTGAGAAAACAGTCGTGTCGGTTGCCGGTTTTTAATTTCTTACATGTTTCTTAGGAACGTTAGAGAAAACGTTGCAGCTTCCTGACCCAGCTGTACAACGCGCGAGCTATTATCAACCTTCCGGCAAAGATCATGATCATATTCACCCGTAGAGTATTGTAACAGTTTTCGTGATTTTAGACTATGATAAGAACGTTTTTATCCACATCATGTTCAATAACTGCTATGCGTATGTTTGCCTTAGGCGTAGGCGTAAGAGTGAAAGTATGTGAAGATTCATCAGAAAAATAAACGGTCACCAACTAAATCATACTTCGCGGCATATTGAATTTGAAAAAATTGTGTGTTTCCGTGCTCGATTTTAGAAAAGCGGCTGCGCGAAATGAGTTCGACGACGGAGGCCGTTTTCATGGCGGTATCAAATGCAACAATCGTGGTAGCAAATACCACTTCAGCGAACACGCTAACAGCCGCCGGTGAGTCCGGATCCGCCTCAGGGCGCGAGGATCAACCGCCCACCTTCTTACAAACCACAGGAGCGCAAGCAATATCAGGAGCCTTTGTGTGGGCTGCTCTCGTCATCACCTGTCATCAGGTGGGTTTAACGGAACTCGTTCTTTAAACGCATGGGCTAAATACAAAATAAAACCTCGAGACATTGTATGCAAATGTCACCTGAGTAGCAGCTATGGACGTACAATGTAGCTGTAACTCTTGAACTTGTCAGTATCTGTGTACACTGTATGTGCACAATTTGTACCCTTAAAACCATTTTGTAGATCCAAACATTTATGAAGCGAATTGATGTGCCTGTCTGAAAGGATTTGCAATGTCAGTAATACGTTCTCTTTGCAGATCTACCAACACCTCCGCTTCTACACGCTTCCGTCGGAGCAGCGATGGATCATTCGAATTTTGTTCTTTATCCCCATCTACGGGTTCGACTCATGGTTGTCTCTACTTTTCTTCAAAGAAGAATATTACATCTACTTTAACTCGGTGCGCGACTGGTACGAAGCTTTCGTGATCTACAGCTTCCTGTCGCTCTGCTACGAGTACCTGGGTGGGGAGGGAAATATTATGTCGGAAATTCGCGGTAAAGCTATTCAGTCCTCATTTTGGTATGGAACCTGCTGCCTTCAGGGTCGGACATACACGATTGGCTTCCTCCGATTTTGCAAACAAGCGACCCTACAGTTCTGCGCAATCAAGCCGCTCATGAGTCTGATCATTCTGATTCTACAGCCGTTCGGAAAGTATAAAGACGGCGATTGGGGAGCGGATACGGCTTACATCTATATAACGATTATCTACAATTTTTCTGTGTCTCTTGCGCTGTATGGTCTCGTGCTATTCTACTTTGCCACGAAAGACCTGTTAAAACCATTTGATCCCGTGTGGAAATTTTTTACGGTGAAGTCAGTTATTTTCTTGTCGTTCTGGCAGGGCGTTCTGCTGGCCATTATGGAAAAATACGGATTCATTAAAGATTCACCATTCGGTGGCCATGGCAATGACCAGACCATTCAGTTCCACGCCGGAACGGTTTCAGCAGCATACCAAAATTTTCTAATTTGCGTTGAGATGTTCTTTGCTGCACTCGCCCTGCGGTACGCCTTTCCTGTTCGAGTGTACGCCCATGGAAATGGTATGCAGACTGGGCGAACAGTGACAATGCAGTCAATCTCGTCGAGTTTAAAGGTAATCGTGATTCGAGGAAGGGTGAAATATGAGCTGGAGTGAATTAGGCGAACTATGTAATTTTTAGTCAAGCTTTACCTGTTCCTTAGTGGAGGATATGTTTTCACTAAGTCTAATTCCTACCAAATAGATTTATTGTGGACCACCTGTATGTGTTCATTTACTTTTTTCCTTATATTGATATTATGCATACCACTTGTCATGGGAACCTGTTTTAGCTTGTGCATATAGCTCTGAGCATATTACAGCATTCTGCTAATATTTTGTTAAGGTAAAAACAGTCAGTCTAATGTGTCGTCATTTCAGAAATAAGGTAATTAACTACGACTGGAATAAGCTCAAAATTAAGTTCTATTTACAGGAAACAATGAATCCTAAGGATATCATGAACGATGCAATTCACAATTTCCATCCACAATATCAACAATACACACAGTACACCGCACCCCAGGGAGGCCACGGACATCACCCACATCAGGTGACTTCACCACAGCAGCCACCTGCCCCACAGCCTCTGGCAGGTGAGATTCATTTCGGCGCAATAATGCATTCTTTGTAGTTTTGGACATAATCTTATAGCTCTCTGGCTGATTGGTACGTTGTAAGATTTATAGTAGTTACGTTGTATATATTTTTTCATTTTCGTTATGTAAAATAGAAACCTTTGAGTAATATATAATATATTTACAGAGAAACATTTATACCGACGCTGCAGTAATTTGTTGCTACGTTCCTGCTAAACAGCTTTATCATCTTTTGGTTCGTTTATATTATTATAGCGGGCGGAGAGGTATTAAGTGGAGTCAGTTCAGGAACGGGTCCAGGCCCTGGTGCGCTTTCAGGCGGCAACATCGGCGGAATCGGAGGCAGTGGCAGTGGGGTGGCATCAATTATTCGTTCCGGCATTAATCGAATGGTCGGCCAAAATCCACCGGGCCATACGGAAAAAACAACGCTTCTCAGCTCAGATGACGAGTTCCAGTAAGTTTCTTCGACGATATATTGGTCCGGCGGGGTCAATCGTCAGTCTGTCAAAGCCAGTGCATATCAGCACCGGCAGACAGCCTTGTTCGACATGCAACGCGCGCCAGTATTACTATTACAAAAAATTCCTTTGTCAGCGTTCAGACCTCCAAGCCACCTGGTGGTGTGTACCCTGGCATAGATGAAAAAATCCACTTGTCATCGGTCTGCTTTACACACATACATTCATAAACACAAGTTGTAACATGGATTTGGGCATAAAGCTGCAAGAATAACCTGATTTCTAGTGCAAGTCATGAACGCACAGAAGAACACGCAGAGCTCGTGTTCCTTGCATCTCTATGTCGGAAATGTTCGTTATTGCATTTGTCTGCATGCACATAATAGACTAACCAGGATGATAATGCTTAACCGTCATCGTGGCTAATGAGACAAGGAAAGCAAGATACGATTCTCCCTTTAAGAATGTTGCACTATTGAGAGATTGGCACAGATGGTCGTCCAGGCTTATGTTGTTAGAAATTAACTCAGCATTTAAAAAACGGGGAATGGTGAATTTACTCGAATACCAAAAGAGATTCAATTGATCAATGGCATGTACGGCTTTCTCACAAGGCAAAACAAATGCAATAACCTTGTGTGATTTCTAACGCCTCTTTGTGTAGAAAACTTTAAACCAATTCTGGATTTTGAAACTTCTGCAAGAATCTTTACAACAATTGACATGCTAGGTCTCCTTCATTTTAACCGTATTTATTTTATCAGAAAGTGCATCGTAAAAACAAATTTCGCGTTATGACAGCTGTCACTGACACAGAAATACATGATGAACCACACTGAGTAAATGTCCACGTGCATGTGTTAGTCGTTTATCAGCTAACGCTTGTTTTCAGGAACTTTACTGTTGTTATTCAAGGAAGCGTTACGTTTCTTGTGGGTTGCTCTCATTCGTGGCAACAATTGCACTCACCTGCTTTACACGTGCTTATACCGGCAGGCGACTTATTTCGCCCAAAGACCATTGATAGCTAGAGAACAAATCAGAGAATAAGGCTGAGTGTAAATCAGTACCAATGTTGATCAATCAAAATAGCCGAATAGAGAGCCTGCCGAATTTAGCGACACCACAACATCCATTTATCCACTACGTTGACGACTGATAGCAGCTAGAAGGATATGTCGCCGTGTGTTACGATGGGTCGGCAATCTAGCCAACATCGAGCCAGCCTCATGCACTAACAGGCGCAAGAGCATACAAAGAACAGGGTAGATGTTGGTATAACACTGGAAATTAGAAACTGACATGCTAACTTGAACCTGTACCTTTTCATTAGTCAAAATTTAATTTTGTGTAAAAGGACGAGATCTTGCGTCAATTCTTTGATCGTTGAGAACGCTTGATATCTGTAATTATGTTAAACTATATACTTTAATTGATCAAAACCAAATTTTCTCTAAAATTTGTAAAATTAGGTTCTGTTGTGTTATTCTGATATGACACCATTTTTTAGGGTTTTTTCATTTTACGACTTTGCCAGTCATACAATTGTACATAAACGGCATATGGAAAATATTGTGACAATTCTGTCCTTGAAGTCACAAATGTTATATTGCACTGTTCCGTGATTTAAACAATGCTGGTCTTACAGACGTTGTCCTGTGCTCCTAGAGACCGCATTGAAGTTAGTCAAATCATGTAGTTGATGTTAAATGGCTTTTCCTGTTAGAACAGTTTCTTTCTTAGCGATAGCTTTCATTGACTTCATAAACCTCGCAAAGTGCAAGCATCCTGATGGCCAGTATTACTAAAATGAAATCATCACCGACCTAAAGCAATCTAAGGAGAAATGTTTCGTTTTTGATGGACAGTTGCGTACAACATTGAGCTATGGATAAACGAAGTGCGTATCTTGTATACGTGTCAACGTTTGTTAGCCTCTGAGTACAAAACGCTGCTTTTCTACTAATACGGAAAAGAGCTGAAGCACAATATGGACGTGGACAATATTTCGCTATTTCATTCCTCTTCTCCATCTAAACTATATGTTGTAGTTGATATCTATGCTTTAATAGCCATTACATAGACTCCAGTATTCTCTTACAATGCAGGTTTCTGTGGCTATGTTTTGTTTATCTTCATCGTTTTTCTCATCTTTATCACTCACGCTTCGAGACGTTCATTGATTTTTGCTTTTTACTTTCCCAGTCTCTTTAACCGAACTTGCTCTGTTGCAGGTTGCACAACTCGCTTTATCAGTGATCTGATGTCTTATTCAACACTTAGTTCTTAAGAAATGTCAGCTTTGTCGTGTTTAGCGTTCTTTGTCGAACGCATTTCCACTTATACTTGCTTGTTTCTAAGTGCTCCTTCATTTATGCGATTTATTAATCATCATGCTATGGTCGGCAATCAAATGGATTATTGTCGGGGATAATTTGATGTAGCAAGTGCACTGTATTATCGCTTTACGAATGTTTTTAATTATTTGCTTTTCATTCGGCTTTCAAGGAAGGTACCCTCCTAAGAGGTTCTTCGTAGGAATGTTTGCCGGATAGCTAGAAATTTTCGAGGCGTTTCCTATTAATAGCTTATAATATAAATAGGTTGGCAACAATCAACTTGTTTAACTTGATTGTACTGCGATTGAACACTATAATACGCTTCTATTTCGTATGGAGACAAATGCCTGAATCAAGTTTCACCTCGTCTTACGAGTATCAAACGTGCATGCGTGAATGGTTGCTGACTTTGGGCGTCGCTAACGTGAGATATATCCAGCTTGTAGTGTGAATGTTTGCGTGCAGCATATCCAAGCACATTAGTGCATTGCGATGAATGCGCTGTACACCAGACATGTGACTTATTCCTACTCATATTTTTTATCGCTATGTGTACTATTACCTGCTCGAATGTACGTACTCGCTACTGACGTTCTAGTGCTATGCTAGAGAAGCACGTCTACTTTTACACATAGCTATGGCGTTGAAATCATATGTCCAGCTGTACGAAGAAACAATGCCATTATGGAATTTCACCACCTCCCCAAATCCAGGTCGGACGATGAATGGGCTTCGTTCAGGAGATAGCTTAAGACCAGCCCTCAGCAAAAACGGCGGCGTGGAATTCAGCCCAACGGGATAAGATGTCAGGATTCCATGCCGGAACCCAAAGTGTTGGATCCTTAAACGGCGCACAGCTGTTCTGAAGCCTCGCGCCACGTCCGCCCTGTGCACCGCCAGTCAACGCAGCTTTCACATTCACCGTTGCACAAGTCACCTGCTTTCTCTCGCATTTGGTGGTGGGTCTAATATGCACGCCCAAGGAACTTTAGATTGCTGGACGAAAACAATCGCTGCACATCCGTATCTTACACATGATCATCTGTCGTTACACACAATACTGCTCAACAATACAATTGTCTCCTTACTACTTGACCTAAACCTAAAACCAGATAAAAAATACTACACCTCATTGACGTCTTATTTGACATTGAAGTGATTTGAGTCTTGCATATAACGTTTTCGTTATTGCTGCTGCATCTAATTTGTCTAAAATAGAATCTGAAGATCAGGATATTGATTTGACTTTAGAGCTTTGTGATATGCTCAACACTAGCAGGACGCTGTGAATTTGAATAGAACATTATATCATAAGATCATTTTGGAGCTAAGATTTTTGGAGCGTTCTAATTTGTTTTGTGAAAATCAAGCCCCAAATGGTAAACGTGGAAATGTTATCATCTTATATTAAACTAATCTAAATTCTCAACAAGGATAGACGTGTTGTCGATAGGTCGCGTGCGAAAGTATTCTCATTCGCCTTCCCTATACCTTCATCGCACAATGTGTATCCATTGCTGTCGAGGTTTGGGGCATGCTTGTGTGTCTTCGAATCCGGAAGTATAAAAAATTGGAGTTATGGAATGGCTCATAATCCTTCTCCGACGACAAAAAAACTAGACACGGCTTGACGACTTTTACCCCTTCGTTGGTTGATTGTAGCATCTGACTTGGAAGAAGCGGATATGGTGCGGCGGACCCGGAAGAGTCCGCTGGATTGCTTAGTCAACAGGACGAGTTCTAAAGGGCTTTGCGGCTCGATCTTGGCCGTCCTTCTTCGTCTGCAAGCAGTGTAAACCAGATGGGTATACAATTGTGTGTACCGAGCTGAAAGAAAGAAAAAGAGCGGTAAGCCGTGTGTATGGTGTGCATAACCCCGCTGCTCCACTGGAGGCTTCGATTTGTAGATTTTCAGGCCCTCACCTCGTATCTGATCAACGAACCTAATTGGAGTTCATCTTGGTTTGTCGATCACAACTGAGGAGCTGAGATAATTCAAGCTATGATTTATATGTACAATATTCCTGATCCTACAATGGTCTTTTAGTTCTATTTTTTATTCAGCTACTCCGATTAATCGGTTGTCTTCAAAAGTGTTTATTAGTGGAAGCTACGATATTAATTCTATTCGAGTTTCACTAGCACTGTGATGTCATAAGGCGTCCATATGTATTTCTATTCCGGCACGTTGTTTTGTTGCAATAAAGAAAGCAACTGATAAATGAGCTATAGCGTTGAGAAGAAGTTCTGCTCACTGAGCGTTTTAAACTGAGGACGCACAAGAACTAATATCTTGCTGAATTAGCGCCAAAAGTCCACCTGTTCCTGTGAGTGTCTTGTGTAGATCTAACCTGATTGGCCTAGAAGCATCGCTAGAAATTACCTGAATTTTTGCTACTTAAAACCAATCAGAAATTCGAACTTCTTGGTCAGGCAATGAGACCAAGTTCTAGCTTGCTATTTTGAACTCCGAGATTATCCTATGTTTTATTGAAACAGGGAATGCCAGCTGTTGGTATACTGATTCGTAAAGACGTTTAAAATGACTTCACAGAAGAGGCTTTACAAAACAGTCACTACCAAAGTGCGAACTGTATAATAGTATAACGAAAAGCAATCCTTAAAACCGAAGAGTAGGCAGAGAGAAACGAAGCACCGTATGGGCAATCCATTGTCTATTGATTCCGCACAAACGATGATTGCCTATATACCTCAACATTCAATAATTACGGCGTGAGCGGGTGTTCTTAGCTTCTGCAAACTTTATTTGAGCTCAGCATAGCAGACCTGAAAATTAATTGGAGGCTAGTCGAAGACGGTATTCGAGCTTCGGTGCAAATTTGTGAAAGTATTTAATAGTTATATAGAATTGTACCATGTACTTTTTGTAAGACGACTTTTGTGTTGCGATTTTCCAGTCTCTTAGCTCCACCAATGATTATCAATCTTCTGTTGGTTTTAGAATTTAACAGATACGGTCGCAATAGAAAAAATAATTTTCGTCAGCAGTGTTATCAGATAGACATGGCGAAGCCTCACCTTCGGGTCTACGAGCGTATCACGTCTTGAGCGTATGCACACATTTCCTGAGATACTGCTGACGATAACTTCTTTTCCCAATAATGATCGATTTATATTTGTTGATGTTTCGCTCGGGTTGTATTTTACCAAGATTATTATTAAAATTAATAACTGATTTCAGCTATTGAGGCCAATATATTCCGAATAGGACAACGATGTCTTGCGGATTATGCTTACACACAGCTTATCTAGTTCGAATTTGTTTTCAAATATTTGTGTCAAACATGTTGCACTATATATGCAATTTTAATTCGAATTACTATCTCGCAAACGCTCTGTTGTTAGTCATGCACCCACATGTTGACCGCTATTATCCCCTATAGTAGTAAAGTGCTATTTGGTTTGTCATTTTGATTGAGCATTATAACGATTAATAGAACTGTGACGCCATTGTGTCATTTGCATGCGATTCCGGTTCGATCTATGTATTTCACTTACGGACTAATGTTGCTCGTATAATAGGTGTTCAACGGAAAACATGCATGAGCCCGAAAGATACTAGTGCCGCTACAAGATTATGCTGATGAGCCTGGTGAAGTATCTCTTCCCTGAACATCTTTATTTGTTCCTCGTCCAGCCGACTTGCAATGTCTGTCCTGCATCAAAGTCCATCATGCTGAAATCGCCAGGTCGCGTCTTGTTCGAACCTGTCAGATTTATAGGGCACACCTAGTGGCCGTGGTCCCATCGCCGGCGTAGGAATCACCATCGCATTAGAGTAAAAGCGGAAGGTTTCGACGGCACTGCATACCTAACCATCCAGACGATGGATGTATACGCTGCTGTGGTTGTCTTGACCGTTGTCGTTAGTATGTTATTGCGATATGGTTAACGCCGAAGTGAGGAATGAATCAAGTGGGTCTACGAATGAACGATCGACATGTCGTACCATAGAAGAAGAGTGACTGCCTATTTTTGAGGAACTTCTAGACCCAAACTAGAATTTGTTCTTTTGGCGTCCATTGTCATATAAAAATACTCGTCGTTCAAGCGTAGTGGATGGCTCATGGTAGTGGAGCCTTCGACGCGTAAACATCCAGAACGGTTCACTGAATATAATTAAACAATACATGCAATATATGCGCAACCAGCGTTCCTGTTACTAAGTACATTGACATTTTATTGATTCCTTTAATCGTGAATTGCCTCATAAAGTGTTCAAGTTTGATAATCTTTTGCTCCGTGTGATACAAATCAAAACGCAAAATCAGAGTGTACCTTTATATGGAAACGTCACACAACTAGTCCAAGCAAATCCAGCATATGAATAACTACCTGCTGGTAGCGCACACGTGTTACAGACTGCGGACCGTCACGAAGGCAAATTACAGTCATCCTACTAGCTGCTTTCCGTAGTGATATGCAGAATTTGTGCATAGATACACGGACGATGCGTATAAATGTACAAGAATCCATGTCACACAAATAGTTAAAAGGCGAATATTTGTCGAATCTGCGAGTGTCAATATCAGAAAAAAATGATCTAGCTTAGAAGTAATTGCTGAACTTTTAGCTTTCATCTTAGGATCCCGATTCTATTAGAATTTTTCTGCCCAATCATCATGTATTTATACCTGCAATGATAAAGCTACCTTTCTTTTAATAGTGCCGTTGTTGACTCCTAATGGGTTGCTAATTTTTTGTCAAGGATATAGTTTCTTCAGTTGTCTCGTCTACAATATTACAGAAAGGAGGAAGAACGTAACGTTAAACGAAGTTATACCCGACCGCGTCCCAGGGAACATATTCAAATTTACGCCGTAGTATATAGTCAAGAAATGGCATTGGACTTCTTGTAATTAGTTTATTAGGGTAGGTAATGGCGTATTTTTGGCTGTGAGAAACATGCGGCCCGTCCTTTCGTATACAGGGCACAATGCATGTGTATCATGATAAGTCGTCATTCATATGGGACAATGAATGCCTGTGTCTGCCTGTGCGAATGTAAAATATATCCTACGGCTTATTGTTATACAAGACTAATTATATATATATATATATATATA
>MNPL01006444.1:25106-40405 GCA_002081605.1 Tropilaelaps mercedesae | reverse complement strand
AGATTACGCGCAATCACTATATATGAAGACAAAGGCAAAAGGCAGAAATTCTGTGTTTTTCCCATATAAACAAGCAGAAGCATTTCTGAACACACACGTGTACGCTCTTTTTCTTTGTAGAATCCATTTGTATCAATATCTTTATGTAATATTTTTGTATGTTTGGCAATGCTTCTTTTTGTGAACAGACCCGTGGAAGAAAGGTTCGTTTTGTAAGCCAGCTTGACGTCGAATGGCTTTGATGACGTCAAAAGCAATCGTTGCCATCAATGTCCAACAAAAAGAATGCACGTTCAGACGCGGTAACGTGTCTGGGAGCAGTGTCACGTGGAACCGGCCGGACTGATCATGAGGGCAAACGACAAGGAGTAGATAATGTCGACAGCGATGTTAAATATTAAAACCGATAGCTGACACTCAAATATCAGACGATCGGCTCAACTGCAAAAACCCACGACGACCGCCGATTATTCCAAAATTTGGACACTAAAATGGCCGCGCTACAAGCAAGACTGAAGAATTCGAGGATGTAGTCTAACTTCACTGCAGATTAGGTCTCGTATTAATGACAGAATGCACAAGACTGCCATGGGCGAATATATCGATTGTCCTAAACGTCGGTGCATAAACTGTTAAAGGATCTGCACGGTGTAGCATTGTTAGAGCAAACGCGGTAAGGAAGCACACAAAACCACTTACAAGTGTATATGGTTATGTAAGCCTTTTCAAATTTCATGGTAACGACTACGGTGATCAAAATTCGGCTTGTAAGCCCCTGTTATGGCAATGCTAAAACGACAACAACTAGATCGTCCTTTATGTTCAAAAAAGGTCGTACACTATTAGCTTTTGTTTTTAAAGCGCTTGACAAGCCATGAAGCCGTCTGATTAATAGACGACACACAGGCTCATTTGCCAGTGTATGAGAACGTCTAACAAAAATACACGCGGCAGATCCTTGATTCACAGCGAGCGCTGCGACGGAGAAGACAACCACTCAACGTCGTAAATGAACGCCGATTTTTGACGACCGCCGCAACAAGCACAATGACGACCAGACCATGCACACAGCGCACAGCTTCTTTCGTTCACAATCGACATCAGGACCAGACAAATGCTTCTGTATCGGCACGATCCGCAATCCTACTCATGTACGCTGCCAGCCCTACCAGCTTACGCGCTTGCAGGAGAACACTCCTCGTCCCATTAGATCAAGCTGTTGGTCCAGGCCCATTCAGCGATGATGGTGAAATCTCTTTGCGATTCTCTGCGCGGACGGGGTGTGGAGTTCGGACGCTGACTACGCATTTATCGCCGCCTTTAATAGCATACATTTTTTAAATTTCCATCGAAATAATACAGCACACAATGTCACAGGGCCGTCAAATTCTCCTAGGCTGTTGCTATCTTATGCAACGGCCTTTGTCATCGTGCCGGGCCCTGGCCGGATGGCAGATATATGCCTGTTAAAAGTAAAAAGGAAGCTACCCACAACATGTGTCATAAGGGATTGGAGAGAGAGCCGTGACACAGGTGTGTTTCCTGCAGGACTATTTTCCACGTGCATCAGCAGTGCACTTCGGAAATGGCTCTATTTCGGTGTGATATTTGTCCGCGTACGTATGGGTCTTTATTAGTGCGTTCGAGAGTTTATCTGCGTTAGATTTTGTTTAGATTACAGCGGTAAGAAGTATGAGGCGGGCGATTCGCAACGAGCGAAAGTCGACGTTCACGAGACGAACCACGTGCATCTGCCGGCATTGGGCGACGTTTTGCAAATGTTCAAGCTAAAGATAAAATTCCTGCATCATGCTTTGAAGTCCAAATCACGCAGCCATCTCAATGGCAAAAGATGTTGATTTCAGTAAATGCCACAAAACGTGTGAAATGTGCTTAGGCCGACCTATGGTGAATTCACTCATTGCATTAGACCCTTCCTCCCACATTTCATCAAACATCTATCTAGTTTCGACACAGGAGAGAAAGAACACATCCTTGTTTAACCTCTCTCTCACCCACAAAAAGATCGGGGAACAATCATTTGACTAGTGTAGCTAACCGGATAACATTATCCCTTCTATAATCTCCTGAACTGTGGTGCCCAATCTGAGAACGAGGTTAAACCGGCCGGTCGGATACCAATGCCGGTAGCTAGCTCGATTAAACGAAACGATAAGGTAGATTTTGTTGTTCTCTTTCGCTCTCCCCACGGAAATTTATTTCAGAACGCCTGCTCGTTGTTCGGCGTGTGGCTAGCGTCTGATACAGCCTATGTAAGCGCCTGAACCGGAAAATTCGTCGACAATTGAATGTGACATCTTCATGATAACGAGCGTTTTAGACAGCAGTCGTTGGTGAGGCTCCCTTGGGCCATGTGAATGTCATGACATGTCACTTCTGGCTACCGGTTGGGCACCGGAACTGCATTGTTTATACAGTAGCCTAGCACAGATATTTCGTTGGTACGAAAACAGGACGAGACGGAGTATGATTTTTCGGCAAGTTATTGATGCTTGCATGTCGAATTTGCTGGGTTAGCGTGTTTATGAACTTTTTTTGTCTTTCTCTTTTTATTCCTCATCGTGTTGGTGTTGACTGACGTTTGTTGGACTGGCATCGTGGTTGTAGGGCTTACAAGTCTATTTTTTCGGCACAAACGTTGCGCTTTTATCTATGGTTGAACCATCGATGAAAAGTGGCTTTTGTATATGATTTATGTAATATTTATTTTAGATCTCCCGCAATAATGACAAAGCATTGTCAGTCGCACTGGTCTTATCGGATATAGAATTGATGGGGTTTGTGAGTATTTTACGGTTGGAACAGTCCTTCGATGGCTGGCAGGGTCTTTTGCTCGGTGCGCCCCTGAACGACGGTTAAGTTTGTGTGAAGATGGTCCGTGAATCGACTCACGTCGCAAGATATTCAACGCACCCTTGGACAACGCGCCGTTGTATATAATACATGCATAATTGGCACTGTTAGTGAATGCATTATGGCCACTCATGTGCTGTGCCAGATTTGAATTAACGTCGTATGGAAAACGGTGGAAGAGTTATACCTTTTAAGTAGCGAAGGACACACGTCTTTTTCAACATATTCAGGGTCATACAGTGGTTGCGTTCTCTTTAGTTGTTAACTGATGAAGCTCTATTGCGAAGTTAGCGCCGCAATTTGTAAATAGCAGACAAATACAGTAACATTTGTATAGCTCCAAACACCTAAAAGCAATGTTGCATCGGACGCCAGCATGATCCCCGCTACATTCAAATGGTTACTTTCATAAGTTGGCTCTAACGGCGTAAGCGCTAGCAAAACAGAGCCGCCAGTAATGACTGTGCGTGTTAAGGTGCGTAACTTGAAAAAAACACTGTAAGACGGCATAACACCCGCTGTAATCATCGATCTTAAATAGAACTAATTTCTTTCTTTTATTTTTTAATGTGAGCAATTAAGGTCATATTGTGGTAAACTATATGGACTAATTCAGGGGCTGGGCTGCTGAACGTTAGCTCTACGGCACCACTGAATCACAGCAAATGATCGGGTATGCCCAAAGGTTCAGCATTAGATAACCAAACATATCCATGAAGAGTGTAATTTCAACCTAATTTTTTGTCCAGTTCATGCATGTATAGCGGGATGGTAAACATACAGAAACACATTAAACACTGTTCTTCTGCCAATAGTTGCAAAAAAGTATGCATTTGTTAACTCACCCTAATACCGCCCTGGTTCAGGTGCTGTATGCTCTCAAGGGCGCCTTTGGCATAGCCGCCGAAACCACCTACATATCCTCCATAGAGCTTGGACTTTTCTGGCAAACCATAGTCAACTAGCTGAAGTCCCCCATGTCCATGGCCAGCGAGCGCGAGTCCGTGGCTATCGAAGTGAGCAGCTGATAGAAGTCCTCCGTGATGGCCTCCAAGAGAGAGGCCACCGTGGCCGCCATGGCCGCCTAGAGACAGGCCGCTTCCGTAGCCGGGGAAGCTGTGCATTCCGAGCAAATCACCGGGCGCGCCGTAATCGCCTCCGTGAGAGATTACACCCCCATGAGGCAGGCTCTATTTCCATTTATCGTCCGGGATTAGGCAATGCATACAAAGAGTTACATCTAGAGGAGCTGTGTTTGTTTTTTGTGCTAATCGTATCGTATAAGTAGTAGTCCTACTCTCGAATATGTTATGACACACGTTGATAACGTATGTTGTTTAAACGTGTACAAAATGGTCGGTGAATCTGTCTAAATCTTTGGAACATTCATAAAAACAGCGAAAGCCCTCTATTGTTAGTGATTGGTCTGAAATTGGTTTTGATATCTGCGATAAGGTTATTGGCCTGCCAGTTCAATGTTGTAAAATTCTTTTAAGAAAGAACTCGCCTGGTAATATATTTCACAACTAAGTGTAGTAATATATTCCTATAAAAGTAAAAGACGATAATATAAAAGCGTTTATGTATATGCTATTTAAAAATTTACTCTACGTGTTGCACACTCTGGCAGACACGATTTGTAACCAACAAAACAATCAATTAAAACAAAAAAAACAGTGAAATATCCTATACACATTTATCTTAATGTATGCTTGGAATGGCAGCTAAAACCCTTTACGATCATACGACAGGCAGATTTTAAACAATTTCTGCAAAAGCAACTTTACCAACCTGATGAAATGGAATCCCATGGCTGAAGCCATATGAGTGTGTGGCGACAGCAATGGACGCCATAGACAACAGCAGAGCAAACTGAAATTCGACAAAAGACATGAAACGACGTAGAAGCTGATCATGGGCATTGCGGCATGAAGTGTCCAATGGCTTGATTGCAAATTGATTCTCGTGCCCTTTGTTTCTGCATATAACGATAACCCTGCTGCATCGGCTTTACAAATGTAGTTGCCCTATTGATAAGTGAAACTGATTCTGCAGATTACCATGCTCGGTAATTGCTGCTCGAGAGATTAAAGCCGTTCCGAGGGAAAGGCCATTATCTGCAGGAACGATGCATTGTCACCCAGCCGAAAATAAAGTGCCGAGATTCACCAGCGAACGACCGTTTACGCTGGCAGTGCTTTGCGACGTCAGAATAGTTAAAGTCCGGCTTCGGAATACAAACAGTGTCGCTTAGATTAAAATATTTTCGTGCACCTTGTAGCCCCTATTTGGCTTCTGTGTACCAACTCCAAATCCATAGGGTACATGATGCCGGCAAGTTCACAAGCCGTCAAATTCCACAATAAGCCTATTTTCTGCCACACAACAGATATTTAATCCATCACCGATAGGCATTGTAATGATATTCTGACCATGGGTAACTGCAGGGTGCGTTGATATTAGTAATAATTTAGTATGCTTCGGTGGACGATCAAGGCCGTGACCATGGCATTGAGCAATGGGTACCCGTGCCGCCAAAAGAAAAGCCACTGACGAAAGAGTGCAGAAAGTAAACCAAAATAGATTTGAGTAAAACGGTTGTGCTTCATCGGTTGCCATCACCAACAGCCATTCGAATAAACAGGCTTGAAATCCTACGTTCTTTTCAAAAAGGTTCAGTCAGTATTTCAGTAACTGATATTGCGCTTAATAGCCGCAGAACATGTTTATTTGTGAATTGAAAATGTAGACAGTGACGATGTCTTCCGCTCGTCGATTTAGTAAACTGTAGTTGAGAATTGAAACGACCTTTTGTCCAACTATTAGGGTATACATGCTTTGTATTCGTACATAAATGTATAGCTCCATGGAGAGCTTGAGCGCGATAAGAACAATTTGCTTTGGGAGGTGACATCTTCATAACGGTTTCCCGTTAGATCGTTGCGAATGGTATCTTTATTATTTATTATACATTTTTCGTAATTGAATAATAATTATGTCATTTTTCTGACGGCGTAATTGCAAAACATTATCAACCCCTGTCGGGGCGATTTCGAATTCATGTCGAAATTCTATGAATACCACTTTTATTAAAATTAACATTTAAGACCACCTGTCAACAGCAGAAGAAGCAGACCACCGTGGTTCCTCACGATGTTCGGCAAGGCCATTGTGAATCTTGGCTAATGATCGACTTTAATTTGCTATCGTCCTTCCTAACGTTGGCACATGCACCAAAAATACTAAACGCAATTTTTTTAGAATCATAAGACCAAATGCAAAATTTATACGTCCTTCGAAGTAAACGGCAGTTCGGATCCACAGTCTTCCAAAACTGTAAAGGCGGTACCCCCAGAATATCGAGATAATGGATTACGTTAGTGCTACATACGTCTTTCTACTAGTTTTTTTAAACTTGCGCGCATCACCAATATGTCACAAATAGACTATTGAACAACCTACCGATATTTGCAGTCAACTAGCTTTTTAGAAAAAGCCGTTCTGCTCCATTTGTAGAATGATGTGTGGGTAAAAGACCAGCTTTTGCATATCGTAATTCTGCCAATTCAAAGAACGCGCTCTACTAATAAGCCTTAAATCAACAATATAACGCGAACATTAAGCATTATGAACGAAATTAAATTTCTTTCGAAATCATGTATTCACTGTAAAGCTTCTATGAAGTCCATGTTAGTGATGCCTCCAGTTAGTCGATAGTCCTATAGCCGGTGTCAGTTATTCTGGGGACCTTTGAATCGACGTTATAACCAGGGAAAATGTATTAGTAAATTATTTCACGCTAGCCAGAAAGTTCCACATATTCCATATATTATACGTATTCGATTTCATGAATTGAACAGTTCAGATCAAAGAGGTTCCTTGTATTTCAATTCTTGTGTATTTTATGTCCTCGAAGAAAAATACCCCCGCCGTCAATTCCACCTTCCATAATCGGCTGCCTAGCACCGTCGTTACGGATGAACTCCATGTAAAGACCTCTTTCCGAAGAATAAATTTTAAACAAATCCTCCTGCACTCACCGATTTCATATTCGACCCAGGTGTGTTCTACTCTCTATCATCAACAACCGCGTACGCACTCACGCCGTCAGCTGTCTCTAGGTACGGATCTCTCTCAGAGATGCCCTCACGACTTCGAGCATGCACATACACACGCACACACGGAAAGAGACAGGTACACAAGTGCACAAATAAACGAGCGAACCCGTGCACAGGACAGCTAGCACAAAACGGACAGGCGAACAGGCGACACTCTGCACAACGACAAAAGAGAATGTATTTCGCTCTCGGCGACCGCAGTACAGAGTTAAGGATGTCGACGCTCTACGGGACTCAGACAGTGGGTGAACAGCATCACCACAAAACGCCGGCCTTTCTCACGACGCTCACGACAAGACAATTGCAGGCATAATGATCCACCAAGCCGGCAAACCAGTGGGTTTGACTAGCCAAAGCCGAGGGGTGGCGCGGGGCCAGTCTGTATTGTGGGGCGCGGGTTGTGTGAACGCCCTCCGCTTCGGCGCCCCGGAGGGGCATGGCACCGCCTCGCTCTTCCCACTCAAGGCAAGGGCGAGCTGGAACAAGGGCCGGTCGACATTCACAAACAAAATCCGCAGACAGATGGACGAACGATGCTGAACAATGTACGATGCCGGCTAATCGATATACTCCTTCTTTGCTAGTTAGGGGAACGGGTTATACTTGTTCGGCAATTTTACTCGAACAACTGGACACAAATGGAGACGACGGGAAGAATTTTTGGCTATTTCGTATAATATCCGGCGGTAATACACCTTGGCAGAGAATATGCCTGACGAGTTCATTAGAATAATAGTAATGATCATGTCTTGAGAGTTTGACGTCAACTTCAGTCACCGAAGCGAAAAAACGGGACCGAACTTGTCTGCTCTACTGTTTTACTCTACGTTAGAATGGGATTTCAGCAAAAATTCTAGGTAGGGCAGAGAAAAATATCGGTATCGCAATCACTAACGTATTTGTGAACCGGTCAACTGAAATGATATATTGGCAAATAGCCAGAAAATTAGGTACAACCGAAGAAAGCGGCGTTAGGCTTTCGGGTCAATTGCGCAGTTCTGCTCAAACCAGTGCGTGGCGGCTGGGTTGGGACTTGCAATTACTTAATGATGCTATAAACATTATTGGTTTTGAAATAGTTATTTTGGTACGACATCCTGCTACTGTATGAACCTGAACCAGTACTTCATTTGCAATCGTTCGAACTCTAGAATTCTTCAAGTGCCATAAGTGCTTAATGGACCTTTATTAACTGATCGTCCCAGATTGAAATAAAAACATTTCAAAAAGAATCTGTTTTAGTTTCTAAAAAGCACAGATATCAGTTATTAGAGAAAATAGAACGTCCAGATGGACGACTCATTGTGTGTATACAGCAGCTGTTTACTTCACAGACCGATTTAATGGCTCCTATATCAAACTTTGTTCCAGCGGAAAAAAACTTAAAAATAGCTGAAACGATCGCAGCTATTTTTTACTTGTCTTATATGCACCGATGATGTGCAAATTATTTAGACTAGGGCAAAAGCTAGTTAAAAATACAGGCATGCAAGAAACTGGCATTAGATATATGTATATGGTGGATTTAGTGACACATGCAATATTTGTTGCAAACGTCGTTAAAGCCATAATTTCAATATACCTTTGCTTGGTATATATATATAAATATATATATACGAGAGCTTTCTACTGACTTTAGCTTTGCTATTATTGTCGGTAAGAACGAGCGACTTAAATTTACCCGCCGAATAGGGTAGTAGTCGAGTTGTGAATGGGCATTTGATGCGATAAGTCGTTTATTTCTACTCAATTGCGAGCGAATCCTTAACTGTGAAACGATCAACTTCGCTCATGTCGCTATATAATATAGTACATCTAAGACTAAGTTTGTTTCTCGCCCAAAAACTCTGAATGACTTCACGAGCATTCGACACGCCAATTCGACTGTTCTGCACTCAAAATCCCCAAAAAATCACCTTTTGCACAATTCATCTAATTCACTTATTCGTATAAACCCTCCGAAAAAAATTACACTCTTCCAAGCGTGTTCGGCCATAAGCCTATTTTTAGGCCCCTTTGTCAAGCTCTGCATTTTCCTGCTCTGATCACTGAATGATCAGTAGGCTGGATTCCCCAACGGCTCTCTGAAAGAGTCGGCCGGCTTAGTTTCAGTTCATCATGCCTCGGACGACCTTGCACTCCGAACAGGGTTGTATCTCGTTTCATTTCATATGAATTAAATTGCCCGGTTTTGTGTTGGCATAAAAAATTAGATGAAAGAAGGTAAAATCAATTAGACACTCGGTTCAAGAAACGTTCGCTTAGTGCGCGCTAATGTCTGACCGTGAAACGCCCAGACCAGACACGAACCAACTACACGCAACGACAGCCAACAGGCAAGAATGGAGCACAACGTAGCCTATCGTCCAAGAATTTTGATCATTTCAATGAGTAGCAGAAGCAATTTGTAGCGACGTTGAAAATAAACAGGCCAGCGTTAGAAGCGATGATTTTCCTGAAGAACATTCCTACCACCGTATCTGCATCGAAAACGACGCTGAACGTCATACATTGCCACCGGAACGGCAGCAATGTCTGATGTAGGGTTTGTCTAGATACAAAACTGATGAAGGCGGCTAGCGAAAACGAAACCTGATACTGTATTATATAAACGCCGTCGCATATTGTTCGCAGGGAGGAGTAACTCTACCACGGGTATTTGCTAACGTAACTGAATTCTTCTAGACTTAAAGAGCGTCTTGGAAAGGAGAACTTGCCTATCGGGGCGACGTCGATATTTTTAGTAGGAGAGTCCGAATAAACCAGGATATCGTGCGCACTGTTTCAGATTTATCCATCATAGTTTTTATCAAGTTCTTACCTGCAGTTGTTCTGCTTACTTAGGTTCTCTTTACTTCTTCGTAGGTTGCTAGGTGCATGGTTTGGTAGGTTGCTAGGTTTCGTCGTCTTCTCTTTTAGAAGATTGCGGCCAAACGTGTTTCTAAAGCATCAGACCCAGTGTATTGCACAATGGTATTTTTTCTATAACTCCAGAGAGACTTTTGAAACAGCCTGTTTTATTTAAGCGTGATGATGTGCGATAATTTATCTACTCATGAGAAAAATCAACGTTCAGTCATTTTTACGCAGCGTTTATAAGGCTGACTCATATGCGGGATAACTTAAGATGCTGCCACGAATTGGGTGGATTTTACGCGCCTAATTTTGACCACGTTCATGCGTCTGAGTTTCTGATCTACGCCGTACATGTGGATGCTAGAATGCCCGTTTCCTTTCATGTTAAGTGAGGTCCTCCTGATCGATGGATTAAAATGTGTGGTGAAGAGTCGGGATAGGGTGTCGTTAGTGTCAATGAGAAGTCCGTAAAACACATGCGCCATGCATATTCTGGCGAAATTAGGTTGACTTTGGATTGGCTTCTTGTGGTCACATCTGTATCATACGTTACAGATGTCTGCCAGCTTCGGACATTGTTGGCAGCAGTGCAGGGCTAGAGTGGCAAAAGTTGAAAACGGCATATACGACTAGTTAAATTATCGCCCTTAGAGGACTTGAGAGATTACGAGTTGATATCATGCGCCTCATCTCTCAATGGCGATATTGAAAGTCAAACAGCGTTCTATAGAAGCATGTAATGCTATAGAAAAACGTCCATCGTACATGCAAACCATGAACTAAACTGTAGACTGTCTAAACCAAAGCAGCACGACTGAACCGTCTTTACAAAACCACGCTCTGCTAGCACAGATTTGTTGCCGGTTTGAAGGTCATGCATCAAAATTGTAGCGTACCAGCACCCTGGGCGAAAACAGGACGATTTTCCGTTGACGTGATCTGCAGGTAGCCACAATGAGCTTTTAATATTCCCCGTTCTCCTCGCCATCGTAGAAGATATTCTGTGGACTGGCTGTTTATGTATTATTCGTTTGCCCCCCCGACCATTCTTCCATGAAAAACTTGTTGACCCCTGCGCCCTCTCTGAGCCTGTAGTAGCTATGAAGAGCTTGATTTGCTAGTGCTTAATTTCCCTCCGAATGGAAGATAACAGAGAATTTCTCCTTGACTGCCACTACACCCGGTTCTGGTAGGGACGGTCATCTTGCCCAACCCCCGTGTCGAATGTCTCGCCCCGAGCTGCTCTGATGATACCATTGTAACTTTCGCTAAAGCAACCAAGTGGTCATCAAGATGGCGATCAAGCGTGCGTCCTTCTTATCCCACGCGCATTTCCGCTATCGAAATTCCTCATTGTTTTTCTGAGTGTTGTTGTTGCTGTCGCAGGTGCTATGATCTGCAGGTGCACGTTAACATAATGGTAAAATACGTATTTTGCCAACATCTTTATCGACATCTTCAATTTACGAGATAAGAATATATTTCTCATCGGTGCATCTGAGATTCTGAAATAAATATTTATTTTCTGGACTCAATTATTGATGGAATATTGAGGCGATCGGTACACGTAACGGCCATCTGCAAGGTGAGAACGAATAATGTGGATGTCTAACAAAAAAGAGGAAACGCAATGTTAAAAGAGCAGAAGCTGCGTAATTTTGAATGTTATACCTTCTGGTAGAAGTGAAATTCGATTAAGTTGGAAGATGAGATTCATATAGGGACCGAGGCAGAAGAATGCATCTTCCGGTATTTTAATAAATTATTTACGGCGCATCGGCTCAAAGACGATGTGTTATTAAAACATACTCTTGTATAGTTGGACGTTCCTCGACGTCGAGATAATTCACGCAATAAAATACATGTTTGTTCCGTGTTTTGTCATTGAATGCATGGTGCTAGGTTATGCGTAATCTCTCTTTACACAGAAAAGTTCGTTTCAGCAAAATAATTAAGCTCATCGGAACCTCGATTACCGTAAAATAAGCCTTCATATGGTTATCTTACTGGTGCATGTACATATGACTAGGTTTTTGGTTGCTACGTCATTTTGACTACACCTTCGTCAACGCCCATTTTAATTCATACCTGTTCACATACTCAGATCCATGCCATCCTGCTAAACAAACCTAACCAAGTATTATTATCGAAAAGGTAACCAAGACATACGAGTCGTGTTCCCACTGTGGACTCTCACGATGATTTGGCATATCGGCAACCAGCAGGATACGGCAAAACATGCATGGTACGCTCTTATCGTATATCAAACATTGACGGTCTACTGAGTCAAGAAGACACTCCCAGAACGGCTTCTACGTTAAAAACCCATGCATGACTCCAGTCACATTTCTTTCCCCTTGAACAGTATACTGTAAAGCACAATACCTCCCAACTCGGATCCGGGCTACAACATTGGAAAGACGCACGTAACATCTTCCATATGAGCTGGATATCCGAGGAAAAACTGAGAGGCATTTCTTACCTGGTCATTTTTTGTACTCTTGGCAGTTGCCACATGCGACAAATGCGTTTCCAAAGGATTTTCGCCAAAATTCAACATTTGTATAGCGACTCTCGTCCGTGAAGCAACCACTCTTAGCGTTAGATGTTATATCTGTAAAGGCGTGCATTCTCTATAGGCGCATTGTCAGCATGCCGCCAACTTGGGGACCATGAGTGGCGGTTGAATATTAAAAGAAAGGCACGACAATATTGTTGCTGCGAAAAGAAATTGACGGCGCGTTTCATTCATTTTCTCTTTGCAGAGCAGCAGAATTGTTACGCATAACAGACATCGTTTACGGCTCAATCCAGAATGGCGAACACCCTTCCGATGTCCGAGTGGACGCTTAGGTCCACTAATGGGTGTCTACGGATTTGACCATGCATGCCATCGACTTACTTCGTGTATTCGTAATGGTGTAGTTCCTTTCACTAAAACTCGAAGCGTTCGGAAGACGTGCTCAGTTGCCGACGTTAACGCCGGGCTCAGTGGGGAAGATCCGGCTGAGTGCTGACTCCCACGCGAGCCAAGGACACGGTAGTCTCGGGCGATTCGGTGATGTAAACTTTCAATACTGATATTTTTGCCAAAATTAACTTCACTCTTCAGGCACGTGTGAATTAACTTTGTTTATTGCTGGTCTGTCCGAAAAAAATTATTTGTTGTCAAGTAAAAATGAAAAATCTTCTAAAGAATAGGACAGGAGGAACCTATCTTAAGTTGGCTAGGCGCTATTGCGTCAGTGCAGACTGCCAAAACATAACGATCGCCTGTGATACTAAGATCAAGCATCGAGCGTTTGCATTAGAATGTTATCCACCACAAAAGGGTACGAATTTTCAATTACTGCCGAGAACTGTCATTTCCTAAAAAAAATCGTCTCCCAATGCTTTATTGAAGGTCATGCACTTACAAATGGAAGCCGGCGATGGTATTTACCGTTTGCATACTTCGAGCTACTCAAGCTAATGCGACAAGCAATCTCGATAGCGCTGGTCGTAAAAAGGGCACTGTTTTGGAGGCATTTTCAAATAAACTACCGCTTTTCACAAAAGCAAAACATCAACAACGATAAGCGACTATTCGCCCAGTAGAACGCTTAATCGACAGCAGCATTAGATGACACTAAACTGTTTTCTCAAACAGTATCCTTGGCCAACACAACGGGCTGTGTCGTA
Source organism: Tropilaelaps mercedesae (assembly GCA_002081605.1). Classification (NCBI taxonomy): domain Eukaryota; kingdom Metazoa; phylum Arthropoda; class Arachnida; order Mesostigmata; family Laelapidae; genus Tropilaelaps; species Tropilaelaps mercedesae. Next base: position 26,876 of record MNPL01006444.1, on the reverse strand, counting down.
ACCAAAATCTCCCTTGCAAAGATATGCTAATTTTCGCCATATTCTACATGGACAACACTGAAAATGTTAGCGAAACCCTATTAACATGTGCGTACACACCTACAAAGTAATCACTATGCCGCCTATGAATAGAAGGCGGGGAAACAGATGTATGTAGCACTGGCTTGACATCTTGGCCCAGACGGGACTTTCGTATGGTACACCTCAAAAAAATCAGATACATTACAGCTGCTGTCGAGCCGCCGCAAACAAAAATAACCGGTCATTCTTGATGGAACCCGCGAACGAAAAAACGCTTCTCGTTCGCATAGTAGTACTTGCATAGCGCTGATGCGATTTGCTAATCGTTGTAAAGGGAAAACGAGAGAGAAACTACGCCCTCAGTCATTTTTAACGTTGCTTTACTTTCTGAAATTCGAATTCAATAAATTGAAAAAGCGTTACGCGTTGATGTGAGCGTTCGTCCGCGTGTTACAAAAATGCACGATAAGCAGATACATTTTGCTAAGAGACACGCAAACGCGGATTCATTTTCGCGAAGTCAATTCGCCTGGTCCAAACGTGTTTCTCGCTCCCCCCCGGTCCTGGACAAGATGACCCTCAAACGTTCAATTTCCTACGACAAGTTGACCGAGAGACGGTGCGGATGAGAACTTTCCGAACCGCGGACCGAGCGTCGTCTCGGACAAAGATGTCGTCTAATCTCGGTCCGATCCATAGCATCAATTGTCGACGTTGGCACTTAGCCGTATCTCAGTTTCTAGTCAAACGTCACCCCGTTACATCCGATCTATCGCATTCGAATGTTTCATCGACGGTGAATACCGTTCCGGCTAGTTATATCACAATTCACCGCCCTATGGGCATTTGCACGGCGATCGTCACGGTCCGCATCGACATCAGCAGGCAATGTGGGCTTGAACGGGCAGTTACCAACGACGACTTTTAGCGTCACTCCCCTTACCCCCTCTTCAACGAAAATTATTGACGACAATCATGATCCGAACAAGAGCAACGGTAGCAACGACGACAGCAATAAACGACGACAACAACAACGGCGGCGACGAAGATGTTGACAGCAACAACGCCAACAAAAATATCATCATTACCATCGACAACGCCAACAACAGCGCCAACAACGGCAGCAACAACATCAACATAATAGTCGAGAACAACAACGCTAGCAGCAGCAACAACAACTACGACGATGACAGACATCGCTGCCCGCCGCGCCATGAGCAGGTCCGAATGCCCTTGTGGGCGAACTGGGTTAATTTTCCGCTCTTTTTTCCGCTCCTTAGAAAAATTACGAAGTTTCGCTTCACTTTACAAACGTCGGCGTACCGCCTTCGCATATCGCCGTAACGCTCTATTCTTTTACTCCTGCCGTACACTGGGCTGGCTCCTACAACGACTAGAATTCCTACTGCGGACGGCACCTGTTACCGTGCGCGTTGTGGTTACCGGATTTCTCTACGGGCGTTATGACAATTTTTACTAATGGCGTCTCCACCATCTGCGAGGCACCGTCTGCGCACGCCGGTCCGACGTCGACCTCCGAATTACGAGCCAGTCTGCCGTTTGACCACATCCGCACATATCCATCGAACTTCCCGGGAGGAGCAGCGATAATGGAGATGAATCTCGATTGGGAAGCCGACTTGACAAGACGATCGACAACGTTACGATTATGCGGCGATCACCGAATGCTGCACCCCATGGTGGACCTGTAAGTGAGCACCATGTTTGACTGACGTCGTCGGCGGCGTT
>MNPL01006444.1:12604-24548 GCA_002081605.1 Tropilaelaps mercedesae | reverse complement strand
TGAAAGAATTCAAAGATGACGCGCGGTGACGACAGAGAGCAACAGCGACTGTAGAAATTAGCTTTCGCTCTCTGTCTCTTACGCACACACACACACACACACAACTGTTCCCGGACTTTTTAACGGTAATGCTGAAGTCGGCGGTGCCGTTGTTGTTATTTAACTGTCACGGCTAGAACATATCACGCCTCACTTTCTTACGAGCACCATAGTAATAATTATTATTTTTAGTTGTTATTGTAATGTATTTTTACGCTGCGTATTACGCAGCCAGCACTCGACATGAAAATACACATAGATATGTCTCATAATAGTTAAAAGAGTGTTATTACTCATAAGGTCTAACTGTTACATGCTGATAATTTTTGATATGGCTCAGCCGGTTTTTATTATAATTATTATTATTATTATTGCATCTGCCTGTCACAACTGTTGCTGGTAAACACTTCCATAATTGCTATGCGAACAACAGTAACGTTAATTTTCACCGCGCCACTGCCACCGGGTATTGTGGTTGTTAATGTCTTTTAATGGCGTCGTCTCATTAGCGTCGACCTTCGAGGTGACATAACAACGACGCTTGCCCAGCGAAATTAATAACGCCGTAGTCGCCGCGTCAACTGACTTCGCCGGCACCGACGTCGTTCAACGAATGGGTCAACACACAAAAGACAACAAACAATAACACCATCATCAACAACAACGACAACTACGACAACAACAATAAAAATAGTAACAACAACAGCAGACATTGAGGTGGAGCCGTATTTCTCTCATATTATCGCGACTATCGGCACGCCATCAAGTCCCCCTGTTATTTGCGTCGTCCAGTGTGGCTATTCACGCCGACCGGTGTCAGCTTAATAAACCCGGTCGTCATCCACCTGTGGAGTAGCACCTTCGTTCGATTGGAATCAACGCCATGCCCTGTTCGGGCTATCCGGAGGAGAAAACGATCCTTATCAGCGTGGCCATACTTCCATGCATTCATGAATGTAGCATCGCGCCCAACAGAATTCGTCCCATCTGCCTGCGCGTGCGCCACAGAAAACAATTGTAGATGCTGGCGACGGCTTATTGCGACATTGCTGTTATTGTTGCCGTTGACAACAAAAATCGTGAGGTGTCGCATTTGGCAGGTCGTGCTTCTCGTTTCCAGGAACGATAAGCTCTTGATGCTGACACGCTTGAGTAGCTGAGCAGCTGGCATGGCTCGTTGTTGTATAGATCGTGGTCGTGGATGGAATACGCAACAAAGATTGTTTTTGTCCGTTGACAAATGCTCTCGGAAATGGTGTTGAGGCGGTTCGGTCATCGATAGTTTCCATCGACGTGACTGAAGTATTCGTATAAACAGCTCCGGTCAATGTCCCAAGTTATTTTCAAGTCGATTTGGCGTTTAGTTTGTAATAGTCCGACACTACCAGACATATACCTGTTAGTCTCGGTGTCCATGATGATCTGCCCTTAACTTCTAAAGAAAAAAGTTTCAATTGGTTCAAAATTGACTGCCGCTTAAATTATTTTCACAGCCTGGTGATTAGGTTTAGTTGAAAATTCATCCATCATTTACTGAACCCGCTTATCAAGTAGTATAAGAGATGTATGAATACATAAATGTGAAGCTCGTCAGGACGAGCTTATAATGAGCTTCAATCATGCTCGAGACCGACCAAGAGCATCTCATGCTGAGTGCTATTTAGTTCCTTGACTGAACTAGGCTGAATTTGTCAGGAAGGCCAGCGGGATAACACATTTTTCCCAGCGAGAGGCGCATTTTGCCGCATGGTTTCTCCCGTTGGCCACATCGCGCACATACACATGTCGGAGTAGGCTCGTGATAAACGGCGAGGGAACATAGCTTGTGATGAAATCCATGCAAACGAACCCCACCATCGCGCGACGGTTCAACCGATTGGGTTCCTTCCACGTCTCATCGTCGATTGCCCCAGTGTTTACGAAAATAGGATCTGTGAATTTTTTCCTTCTAGGGTAAGAGCACCTCGTTATAGACGAAACGGAGGCCGAAGCGAATAGATGGTGTTCATGTCTCATGAATATCACTCCCTAAAAAAAAGTTTAAATTGGTGGGTCGATGCCAGAAAATGCATTCTTGCTCTACTCCTCTCTAATGGTAAATTATTTGATGTAAAATGGTGAAAAATTCCTCGGATGACCTCTCGGACGGCATCCATACGAATTCCGTTATTATTATTATTACTATAAGTTTCAAAAGCGGTAAATCAGGATGAAGCGGCAATTTAATCTGAAATTATAATTTGCTTTCTAGTTTTGCATAAAGCCTTTCATCTAGAGCCAGCCGCGACGCCAGAACTTCCGAAAATTGTTTTCATGTGGATTTGTTGGTATATATCGGTGTAACCATGTATTTTCATTCTTGCACCTCCATTTTAAATCTCCTAGAAGGAATTTTACATTCACTACATAACACGGCCACCCAGAACCCTTCATAAAGTTTTCAAGGGTCTCAACTTCTGATAAATAATTAAATATTCCTGTTTATACGAAACGTCTAAAATCCCCGTTTAAATTTACACTCTGTCTCATAAAAATGTTTTCTGCGTAATGCGTTTAGGCTGACCCCGGCCGAGATACGAGTGAACCGCTTCCTGTAGAGCCTACGTTGGCCTACTGGCTCTGGCCATGACTTAAGCGACTTATTCCTGCTCCGTTCGCAGTGAAGCTTCAGTAGGGGTTCTGCCGCGGCATTGGCTACAAAGTGCATGCGGTTATCTGCAATGAGTCGCGTGCGTGACACTCACACCCGTCAGGTTAAATGAGCCCACCAAGAATGAACTTGAAGATTCCCATAATGTGCTTGCATCTTCTGGCCGACAGCTCGGCCAGGAACGATAGCCGTTACGGCGTAGCTTAATTGTCGGTGGCTCACGTTTGCTGAAGAGGCTACAGTTGGATCCGGGAGGAGGAGAAAATTGAGTGACCGAAAAAGCTTATTCATTGCGTCACCGTTGTAACACAAAACGTACTACCCGTTAGCACTTAAATGCGGTCGTGTAAATAATGTTGCGCATAACAGAACAACTTAAATGCGCCGGCATGGCTGACTGCTGTCTCTAGTGACAATTGACGACTTTCTGTTTTACTCCTATAGCTATCAGCAACACCACTGCGATTACATGGCCGTTCGCGGCGAAGCAAGTCTAATGAGTAAACGGCTGTCTCTTTTTCCCTATTTCAATTACTGCTATAAATTGAACACGGCCTTGCTGGCCTTGTCTGACAATCTATCTTACGAAACTATCTATATTGTATTTGTGAGATTTGGTATTAAAAAGTAAAATGCCGCCTCACGAACAGCTGAGCGATTAAAATAAATGGAAATTTGCATCCAGCAGAGGGCAGCCCCTGACTGAAAGGGGGATGTAAGCAGTGTCTATACGCCATGGCAGGTTAAGTGAAACTGAAATAATATTCCATCTTGAAAGCTAAGCGTGGCGTACATCTACCGATAGTACCATAAATAGCAGATGCACGAAAAGTTAGGCAAAACGAAATCGTTTATTATTGTAGGAAGGTATGAAGCGAAGATAAACGTCACCAGCTATGCCGTGAAACGTATTTAACATAGCAGGTTGGATTATACGATAATACGGGTTCGCCTCTGATCATCTCTGATCGGCGATAAAGAATGAGGCCGTCAGCAGCATGGATCTAGATAACTAGTGTCCTAACGAAGACCCTGTAGAACATATACATTTAATGGAAACGTCATCTTAATCGGATTTGTATCGTATTAACTGTTCATTTGAGCACAATCAAAAAGAAAAAAAACCGTTCGGACGAATATTTATGGCCCTGTACACGCATCGATGGCGTTCATTTCACATCGTCTTGACACAAACAACTTTTATGTTAAATATATTTACCGATTCACCTCGCCTCTGGGCACTAAAACAACCCCCTTTACAGAGCGATTCCGTCAGCACGCGTGTCAGCCGGGATGCGGCCATCTTTAAGGGATGACACCACATCGAATCGGCGCATGGCGAAATACGATACGATTGTGATCACTACTCGCCTGTTTACAGAAACACGGAATGCTTGACCAACTAGACAACTCATCCGGATATAGTTACAGTCAAACATACACAAACACGCTTCGTTGTATCGCCGCTCCTCACAGCGAAACAGTAATCCAACGAGATGAATTGCCTCTCTGGCAGTCGGCAATATCATATCCGAGGAGGAACCCACGTGAGAGACGAAGGGAGACCAAGCGGGATGTGACATCTCACGACTTTATTACGTCTATTTGAGGACAACGAACGAGCATTCGTTGTAATATGCGCCTTACATAATACTCGTGGAGACTGCCAGTACGCGATGCTTTGTCACGAACGCTGAAATTAAACACAGAACAGAGCTTGACGAACTATGCAACCACCAGTAAATCGGCAACGGCTTAATAACACTGCAAAATCGTGGACCAGCCGTGCGGTCCTATTGTGGGGTAGCCTATTAACTCGCGTATGGGTACACGTGTACACCCTACCACAGCGATTCCTATCCCATCCCTGACGCTTGAAACTGTCCCGGATGCATGATAATTTCTCACACTATTTACATTAACTATATTCAAAATGTCGTCTTACTGTTTTTTTTTTATTTTTGCGTTACGCGACAGTAGCACTTTTGTATCTGGCCTTGTGTCGTCTGACAATCTGATGACTCTACTCTCGCCAGAATTTTCAGGCACCACGTGAGTCTTGTAGCTTTGGCTTTTCCGAGAGATAGCTTATTAAATTATCGCTCTGCCATTCGCTAAGATAAAAGCATCACGCGTGCGTTTTTGAATCTGTGCTGTTTTCCTCCCTAGAACGTTTAGTCGTTGACTGCCCAGCCGCGTTAAGCTGTTAGAAGAATGGCCTTTTATATCACCTAAGCCTCACCGCTGTTAATCCGAGTTTTGTTTAAAGAATCGCTTAATGTGGGGAAAATCTTGAATCGACCTAGCTGCTTGATAGCGAGCAGAACATTAAAACCGGGAAAACAACAGCATTTAGACGATGTTGCCATGGTGGTTCGAAATTTGGACGAAACGGTTTCTTTCACCTCCAAGATATTTCTCTACCAATATCTGTTTATAAAAATCGACCTCACGGACAGTACCCAAAGACATTTCTGTCTCTCTAAACAGGTATCGATTTGCTCGGATGTCTAGAAAAAATTCAAATACACTTGCGATATATAAAATGTTGGTTTTCTCATAAATAAAACGTGTTTATTTACCTACAGATAGCAGACCTTCCGCCGTCGTCGAAAAACGTGTCGATTTCGCCCCCCTACTCGTGTTACATGCGTCAGTAAAAATTCTCTCCAACTTGTCTAAATCATATGTTAATACCTACCAGATTTAGTAGTCCACTAGTTACATTTAGTAGAATTTTACATGTCAATATCATTTTTGTGCGAGTTCTCTACTGGTAGACTTCCTACCTGATTCTCCATCTGCAGTCCCTTTCCCCTGATCAACGCGTCACTCCTCTGCTCATGTTCCTGTAACGCACACCGAATAGGCGAAGGAGTCCGCCTTATGACAGAGCTCCGTCCAGCGGAGCCGTTCGTCGAGGCGATAACAAACGAACCCCATGCGGCACACCCCCGTGGGGCTTCTGGCCAGGCGTCGAAACACGGCCACAACCTCACCGTTGACCTCCGCCACGAAGTTCGAAGACCGATCGCCCAGAGTGGCCCCAGAGTTGACCTGTGCCTGTGGCCGGGCGTCGTCGTCGAAGTCTACGTTAAGGCTGAGCACGTTGGCCAGATCGCCCTCGCGCCACACGAGCAGTTCGTCCGCCCGAAGACACAGCCGAGTCTCGTAGGAGACGAACATGCTCCGGAAGCAGGCGTTGTGCAGGACGTTGTTGGAGTCGAAATCCACCAAAAGAACGCCCCAGCCCGGGAACTCGTCCACCCCCGACACGTTAAAGTCCCGACCGGCGATTGCCAGACGGAACCGCTGGCCCTCCTCGGTCCGTAAAATCCTGCCAGACATGGCACTGAAGCGAATCATGCTCACGCCGAGAAACTCGAGACCGTTGAAGTTGTCGCTCACGACGTCCGCATTGAACGTCTTCACCTGCAAATGGTCGAATAACTTGAGGATGATCACGACACAAGGGCCCACCTGGAGATCAGGAAAAAAGCAGTTGAGAACAATTAGATGGTTATGTTCCAGCCATTTTAGACTATTCGCCAGTTGTGGCCTCCGATGTTTCTGGTGTCTTATGACGCCGAAATGCATATGGAAAAAAGGAAACCGGTGGAAAGCTAGTAACAGCTCTGAATTCAGCCTCTTGAATAACCGATCAGTTAAAGAAGCAAAGAAAGGAAAATTATAGGGATATGTATGCGAACAGCTTTGGAACTTTGTCGAGTTCCGGCCATATTAGCTACTATCGTATAAAAAAAAAAACCCTATAATATGAATAAGCAATAGAATGTCTACTTATTTCTAATATCAAGAATAATATCTAGATTGCCCTTCACGTTAGGATTGCGTCCGCCTATTCAGGGAATGTCTTTGCCGACATGGACTTACTAAGCATTGCTCTATCAAGTGGAGCTTTACTAAACTATAGTAGCGAAAAGCGTATATGCAGACCTGAAGCAGGTAAGTGCAGCGGTCGTCAAGTTGCTCCTCGGAGAACAACGCTCGAGTGGAAGCGGATGGTGCACCAAAGTACAGCAGGCGATTACCCAATGTTCGTATGAGCTGATGCCCCTCAAGGATTGCCATCTGGAGCGTCGACAGAATAATTACGTCGTCACATCTGCTCATATTAAAATGAAGTGTGCCATCTTGACACTGATAAGCAAACCGTGCACTCAAATTTCTCACATTCTCTGTCCAAATAACGATAAAATAACCGTGTATCAGATGCTGTTTAATTATGGTAAGAATGTTCACCGACTGTAATAATGGTGCATATAAAAATGCTTCCGGGGCAGTGTGAAAGAGTTCAGGTGAGATTTGCAGCTATGCACAAGAGAGCACATACTGTGGCGTTTGCTGCTTTTTTTATAATCAGCGTTAGCCTTTTCTCGTGTTTAACGCGAAATATCGACTTAGATCTCATATTTAGCGTGCATCAATACTGCCCAACACACAGTAATAAGTGCAGCTTTTGTAAGAGAGTAATGTCCACACTAAGACATACGTGTCCGTGTTGACCTTCCAGCTGTTTATGAGCTGGTTTTGCGCGTTTTTGCACATCTAACTTTCCCTATGTGGCTGAAATCAAGTAAGCTTCACATTACTTAGAGTACACTACGCTCCGTAGACGGGGTCTGCGTAAGTGTGTGTGTGTGTGTTTATGTGCGCATCTCACCAGAGAGAATCAACTAACAAGCGCTACCTGTACAGCCAGCTGCTTAGCCATCCAGCCTGTCACCGCAACATCTACACTCATAATCTATACATGCTAATAAGGCCTAGAAGGTCTACAAGAGATTAATGCCAAGTCCTCATTGGATTTGCTTCTTTTACATGCAGTAAACATTTGGACGTAGGTCGAAAACAATTTGTCCTGTTAAGTATCAGTTTCTGTGTCGAAAATAGACATAGCAGATTCTCCACGTAGGCGCTGGTTGGCGTTTCTCAAAACTTTCTAAAAACGTCTAAAAAAAGTGTTGCTAAAACAAGTCTAGAGCTCCTTTACGAAAAGACAAAAGAAAGACGACAGAGAATGGACAAGGAAGTCATCAATTGGTAAAGGGGTTAAGTAGCTAAAAAATAGCATAGTATAAATATTATAGTAAAAAATAATATAGTACCGATGGTCTTTTCAGACGATCTGTTGTCAGGTGCCACTTCGTGTCCCTAACACCATGTGAACTCAACATTTGTCAACATGTGGAGATGCACCCACTCATACATGCTGTTACCTGTTGAGCATCCTCGGGAAGGTGAAAATCGAAGAGGTCTTCCAGAGTGCCAGTGTCACCTTCTTTTGTCATCCTTAACTGGGACATGTACAGTGCCCCCGAGATACAGCCTGCAGGGCGCCTGTTGATAACAACACACCTTTCGGATGTAGTCATTTGCACCAACGATTTAGCACGGCCGAATAGCAATAAAGGAAGGCGGCTCCAACAGTAGCCGGATTTCAACGACGTGTCGGAATAGCCTTTGCGTTGGCTGAGTTTGGCGGCGCCTGGAACACGCACACTTGAGTACAGTTGGGCGACAAATGGCACGAATCATTAGCCGGTTGCCATATGGCTTTATAGAGGGATTCAAAAGTTTTGAGATCATCTGCATTGACGACGATGCCGAGGTGTCGTTAGTCTCCCTAAGTGGACCATGAGCTGATCTGGTGATGTGACCATAAATCTTTTCAATTTTATCTGGGCCAATAACCATATTTCGATACGTACATGCGTATAGCGAGCGTTTAAAATCGGCTTATCTTAACGTCCCGTTTAGTGGTCCTGCCCACGTAATGGAGGATTGGCGTACTAATGCTAATGTCGAGCATAGATAATTGGACATTCGTATTTTGACTCTCTTTAGCCGACAGGCGACCGGCTTGGGGCAACTCACATACAAAGGGATATCCGCATCCAGGTGATTGGCTAGAAGGAAAGTGGAAGGCTAACGGTTTCTGAGCCTGGATTGATTATCGTACATCGGCTATCTTTGCCGACTTTGCGATCAAATCATTTGTATGTTATTTAGACTATTGAAATCTAGACAGATGTATACCAGATAAGTTAAAAATAATAGACTTGAACTTACGTCAGGGGCATTGTAAAAACGGTGTGTCAAAAACGGGAAGGGATGAGGAAAACGAGTTCCGTCGAACCCTGCAAACTTAAAAAGTTTAAAAATGTTTTTTTAGTAGATAAATACTCACTTCTAACGAAGCGTAAAGTCCTTTCGCTATTCCGTATGAAATTGTAGAACTATGTTCAGCCAGCCATGAAAAACTTAATTTGCAGCGACATTCCATTACTATTCGTGTGTCATGACTCGATTAGAATAGAAAGCTAATGAGAACATCCCAATGTATGCCCTCGGCTGTATTTGTCTGTCTTTAGTATATGATCTTGAGGTGGATTTGCCGTCTCTAGTGTGATAGGTACACGCTAGGGAATCAATCCATTCAGGTGCTCCACGTTGATGGTCCATTTCACAGTGTCACGCATCAAATGCATCCATCAGACCCGTCCCGAGACCCTTCCCGAGAAGTTCGTCCGTTGACGAAGCTGTCAATCGCATCTCTTGATTCTGTAAGCAACAGTCCTAAACGTTGGGTGTGATTAATAGTTGAAATGGCCAGCCAGCTTGCACTGTTCGAGGTCCAAGTAGATCCGACGTCCTAATCGAAAACGATATCATCGTCGCCAACGTTTCGTAACGGATAGACACGTTTAATGCATCAACGGACCATTCAGGGTACCCGCTTGACTACGAACCACAACGTTAAATACTGATATTTTTTGACAAGTCAACGGTGCTCTGCAAAGCAAGATTGTCTTAGGTCTATGCAGCGTGCATGGGCTCGGTGGACGGGTCTTGATGTTTGTGTCCGTGCGTAATTGTTTTCCACGTATATAGAAGCCGTTGTGTAATATGCTGCACACTAAACACAAAGTACTCGATGTCCGCATATCAAGACAGAATAACGAAGTCGTCATCATAGCCCGCCATAACAGCGAGGTGTCGTGCTGAAAATGCCCGAACACATCATGATATGCGCGATTGGAACACATTGAAGCATGAAATATACAAAGTTGGCGTTCTAACCGTCAAGAATTGAATTGATGCGGTCGAGTGGTCACAAAGTAATTTCATTAAAACAGCAACACAACCATGTTGCGTGTCTGGAAGGGAATAGTAAATCGCATAATACTAGAACGGATTCCTACGGAAACGGTGAAAAATCTGTTTACAATGAATGCACCAATAGGCTTAACAGTTTGCTTCTCTAGTTTGCAACACAGAATATATACATATATATTGTTTGTAATTATGAAACAGTCTGATTTGAGCGATAAAACATGATTCTCGCTTCGATTCGTTTATTGTGAAATCATTTTGTTACAAGGCTCGCAATTTCTTATAAACTGTAATGGGACGGTCACTTTAATTGATCAACCGAAAACTCATTAATATTCTGTTCGCCAGTTAAAAAAACAATCGATTCCTATCTTGTGAACTTGGCAATCTTTAAACATGAGTCATTTTTGGCATTGTAAAGCGAACACACTGCTCAAATGTTAACCCCATATAGTGTATGCAAAATCAAAGTAATAAGCGTAGTATTGATCAAATGAGACGTTTAGCGATGAAACCGTAATCCGCAATAAATCTCAATGTGCCACAATGACGTAGCGATACAATCAACATAGTTTTCCGGTTAATTCAAAACAAAATTTCAATTTGTTCTTGTAATGACTCGTAAACCATATCGGTATGTAATTCTTGTTCGCTATAATAAAAAGAAAATGCTTAGAGGATATGAGTAACTTGCCGATAACTAAATATTTGACATCTAGATTCAGATCAGCACTCTTCACTTGTAGAGGGGCTGATACAGTTTGCGTTTATTATTTTCATAGCCCACAAAAGAATTCGCACTAAATATTCGCGATCGGTCACGGGTAAGTTACAAAATGTTTACCATTATACCCCGTAAAAGAATTAACACAAACTATATATATATGTATATCTATATATGTATGTATATAATATACATAGAGTGTACCCAATATATACCTGCCAAAGAATTCACATCATTGCTTTATTTATATACAAACAAAGTATACATATGGTATTATTATTACTACTATCCGTTTAATTCAACTGCACATTGTCATCCATTCCTATACTATACACTGTACCATATACTGTATATAACTCCCTATACACGCACCGCTACCACAAGCAAATAGCGCACGGTTCCACGCATAAATTAACAGACATTCAAAGCAAAAAAGAATATCGCGGCGTTCAAACCCACCTCTTGGAAACGGCGTCTCCGACGATAAAGGCTGATGAACCGAATATCTGTCATCGAAAAGCTTCCGAATGGACCCAGATCTGATTGCGTTTTCGAGGACGATGCAAAATATCGTACGTACGACTCCATCGACAAGAACTGGAGACTTGAGTGCACCAGCAAATAAGCAAATGGACCATTTTGGCAAGGCGGAGTCCACTGAGGACTACGCAGGTTCGAGGGAGCGCCGCGATCGTAATGAACCTTCCAAGGCGCTCCGGAAACGTTTCGAACGTCTTACATGACGCAAAGATTGATCTGAATATCTGGGGGTCGAGTACGAGGTCGGGACATCGCAACCCCTCGTAGCCCTCCAGCCTGACGTCAGCCCCCGACCTCCCAGCTCCCGAGCTCCCAACGCGAGAAAGAACGCTCTCCTCGTCGGAACAGCGTCCCGCAGTTTTTGCGCACAAACTCACAGATGAACAGCGTTGTTACCCGTCACTCAAGAATTATATTTATTATTCGTAATTGTTCTCGTTATGGGAGAGGCCTTCAGCAAGAGGAAAAATGGTTCTTCTACAATACAGCAATGTACAATATACACGACAGAGCATTTCACCTGAATGAACAGCTCTCTCCCCCACAGCGGGCGGTTCCCCATTCGACTGCTGGTCGCCGTTGCATTAGCCACAAACAACAATCGCCCAATGTTTTCGGCTAGTTTCGTTTGTGAAGAAACCGTCCGTCACACTCATTGCGCAATCAATGTTTAGTAGCACTTTTTCTCTCTCTCGCACGCTGCTCAGCCATAGTAGTAGTTGTAGTAGGGCGTTTACACTGCATAATTCTTCTTGGTCTTCGGCGTATCGCGGCCGAGCGTCCTCTTGGTGTTCTATCTGTTGTCATTCTACTGTTTACTGTTGCTTTTATTGGCAAAAATCACATCATTAGTT
>MNPL01006444.1:0-11992 GCA_002081605.1 Tropilaelaps mercedesae | reverse complement strand
TATATATATATATATACACAATATATATATGTATATATATATATATGTTATATATGCACTTAATTTAAACCGCATGATGCCTAGGTGTGCCTAGTACGCTAAAGGCGCCTCCTCGATCTTTGTTTGTCTATACAAAAAAAACCCCCGCGCCACCGCCGCCGCCGCCGCTATGATTAATTAACTCGGTCAGCAGCAGCAGCAGCAGCAGCAGCGCTATGCACTCATAATCATCATAATTAGAAACAATTCAAAATAATTATAATAATAATAGTAGTAGTAATAATCATGATAATGATTGTAACGAAGCGATTAATAGTGAAAAATATTCGGGTTGTGATGGGGCGATGGCTACGATCGAGGCAAGCAGTGCGTACGATGAAAACGACGGTCGTGTGAATAAGTTATGTAGTTCGTCGTAGGACTTCAGCGCCGCCATACTCAAGGGCCAACAGGAGTTGGCGTGCCTATGAAGGCCGCCATCACCGCCGCCCACTCATAGGGGGCACCCCTCGGCCTGCGTCCTGCCGCCGCCGCCGTCGTCGGACGGGCCCCGGACACGGCATCGGCCTGAGGGTGGACTCAGCTGGGACCCCTCCCGAAACAGTCGATGAAGAGCGGGGCTCAGTTGAACGGCGATGCGGTGGGGTCTTTCGTCTTGAACATTTCACTGAGCGGCTTGTCGTCGCTGGGAGCGTATGGGTCGACAGGATGGGACAGCAGTGACGGGGGCGGAGGTAAGGCGGCAGACCCTACGTCCGCCGGGGCCGCCTCCGCTGACGTGGGCGGCTCGGTGAGTGAAGCGGGGGCCAGCTTCTCGCTATCGACGGCGGCGCCGTTGTCTTCGGTGGAGGCCACGGGCGGCGTCGGGGTCGCTGGGGGTTGGGCCGAAGCTGTCTTGGCAGACTGGTTCTTCTTCTTGATCCTGCCGATCGTTCTTCGCGTGTAGGTGTTTTCCTGTGCGCCATCATCGTACGCCGACAATGGCGAGCTGTAGGTCATCTTCGGCCGGGTGGATGGCGTGTCTTCGACACTCTGTTGCTGGGGGGACGGCTGTTGGTCATCCTTGGCCGGGGGCGGCTGCTCCTTAGCTCGGGGGTCGCGCTTCTGCCGGGGGTCGTTGCGATTAGCCCGGGGGTCGGCCTTTTGGCGTAAATCTCCGGCCATAGGCTGATCAGGCCCCGTTGCTGATCCGGATACGGAGCCTGGCTGAGAGCCCGCCGGAGCTTGTCTCGGCGGACCGTTAAACTGTCTGGATTCAGCAGCCGCTCGGGCCGCCTGTCTCGGGTCGATTTGTTGACGGGGACCGGGAAAGCCGCAGGCCCTGCGAGGATCGCCCATCGAAGGCATGGCGCCACCCATCGCCGGGTTAATGGGCCCCATCGAGCAGGGCATGCGCTGCTGGAACCCAACCGGATCCATCACCGCTCGGGGGTCCAAGCCGGAAGCTCCCACCATCCGGGAAGGTTCTCCACTTGCGTTGTTCCCTTGTGAAGATTGACTGCGTGGATCGCGTGATAGGCGAGGATCGGCCTTTGAGCGGGGATCCTGCACGAGTGTTTGCATCGGCGACAGGTTGATGGGGGGCAAGCTAGGAAGGGGCAGGAGAGGCGTCTTGCCCACGGGCGAAGGACCTCCTAGGACGGCGGACATATTCCCGACCATCCCTCCCGGAAGATTCCCCATCGGGCCGAGTGTGGCCGCTAAGCCCACCATCGGAGGCACGAGCGGGGGCACGAGCGGGGGCATGTAATTTCCTCCTGGCTGCAACATCTGTTGTTGCTGCGGAGGAGGTGACTGGGGCGTATCGACAATCTCCTCCTTTCGGGGCAACTTCTCAAGATGGCGGACGAGACGCGGATCCGTCTTCAGGCGGAAGTTCATCTCGACAAGGTGGACGAGTTGCTCGTAGCGGACGGGCGCTGGCGCCGGGTCAATTTGTCGGAAGATGTACGGAGCGTCGCCGTCGCGCGACTCGATCACGGCCGTCACCTCGAGCTTCGGGAAGATCGGCAGAGAAGCCATCGCCACTGCGTTGTCGCGCGGTGGCGTCATGGCAGAGCCCTGAAGGCCCGCGGGTTGCTGGCGAGGATCGCGTCGACGCGGGTCGGTCTTGCCCGCCGGCGCGGACGCCGCAGACGCTGCGCCGAAGTTGAGCGAGGGCGAGGACGGAATCCCCGGCTGAGGCTTGCCGCCGGCCGTGGATGTGGACGAAGGTGTTCCTGTTGCGGGGTCGACCCCCGCAATAGACAACACCCGCTTCCAGTAGTCGGCCGGCTGGTCCATGAAGCTCTGCGTGTTCGGTGAGCTGCTGGAGGCGATCGACGAGATGATCTTCACCAGATCAATACCGCCCGCACTCGACGCAGCTGCCGGGGCCATGTCTCGCTTTGGTTCCTGCTGCAATCTGCAATGACAATCGAGACGAACAGAAGCGCAATGAGTGAAGGCGTATGCACGAAATTCGACACGAAGCACAAGTCGATACTTGGGAGCAGAGCTGCCATATGATTCTCGCTGGAGTCTGTATTCTCACTCGGATTCGATTTTGCTGGCACTGTACGCTATGCAATAGGGCTTATGGCGTGTATATATATATGTATATATATAATCGAAAAGGACAAAATCCATATCGATGGGATAGCTGTTCCATGTAGCACGAACACACACACACACACACACACACACGACTCGCATGACACTGTCCTCAAGCAGGTCGGCCATTAACGTCACCGCAGGACGGACCGCCTGAGCAACGCGAGCCATCAAACGCACACGTACCGTGAACCTAAATACCTTTTGAGTACATGTGTGAGATCTTCATCGCTATCCTCATCGCCCGGATGCGCTCCACAGCCGTCGGCGCTCCGGCCCCCTGCACTGAGCTCCCCTCCGCCGATATCCTCGTCCGCCATCGGAGTCCGACCGCCCTCTTCGACGCTACTTCCTTGCGAGTCCTGGTTGAGCTGCGCGTTTAGGTTACTGTTGTTGTCGGCCCGCTGTTGCAGGCGCATTAGTAGGTCCCGTTGGGTTTTCGACATGCTCGCCATGTGGATGCTGTTTTCAGCCGGCGCTCCCGGCTTGTTGAGTTGACTGGGCGGCTGGCCTGCGAGCGCCCGCAGACGCTCACGCGGATCCGAAGGCCTCTCGATGCAAGTTTGCTTCGACGTGGACTCCTCGAAGCGGCGCTGGTCGTCATCCAGACGGCGGGAGTCACTCCTGAAAAAGCGTCGAACAGAAACGCGTCGTCGGCGTGAACACTCGAAGCACTGGCGTATCGCTACGATTCGGCGTGGTCTAATCCGACAACAACAAATATCACCTCCCCTGGGAAAATGCGCAAGGACATCTCGGCCCTGCGGCGGTGTTCCCTATCGAAGTGGCGCTATCCTTTAGTGTCGCGGCTAACAAAGTGCACCATCAAGAATTCACTTCGTTTCCCGCTACTTTAGGTCCACGGACCACTGAAAGGGGTCTCGAGTGCCGCTTTAATATAATCTCGCATGATCTGGTTTCGTTTGAACGCGATGCCGTAGATTAGTTAGAGGTGCCGTAGTTAAGTTACTATGCATCGACTAGTGGGGCGCTTAGCCATCGAATATCTGCCAAGTTCAACGAGGAAACGGCGGAGACACCCTAGAAAATGTCAGCATAACAAGACATTACAGCAGAGAGAGTCATCGGACTCCTTCCGGACAAGTCTATCCCCGACTTGAACCGATTTCCGTCCTGTCGTCACTCATCAGCGGAAAAGTCCACTCACCTCTTTGAGTCGCTCGACTCGGAGCTACGCCTCCGCGCGCCGTTGGGACTGCGATCGCGCGCGGTGTCGAAGGACGTCCTTCGGCCGCCGGGCGACCCCGGCCTGGTCCTCGGCGACTCGATGGTGTCGCGGTAGAACGCCGCCCGCGGGGGGCTACGATTCTTGTCCAAGCGATCCAGTCGCTCGTCCTGGTCGGCAAGCTGGAGCCGGCTATCGCGGTCGCCCCCGGGCAGGCGGTAATCCATATCACCGGCTGGATGCGCGGGGTTGACGCCCCCCGGCGGAATAGATATGCGAAGATCGACATCGCCCCCGGTGAAAGCTGAACCGGACCCTAACGAGTTGGGGCCGCACTCCGGCGGTCCGTCTTCCTGGTCGAGGGACGGGGGCAGCTCGAGGAGAGGTTCCCGATGGCCTGATTTGCTGTCCTGGTGACGGACCTCGCGCTCTTTCGCTTTACGACTCAGCCGCTCGAGATCCTCACGTTTCAGCCCCTTACACTCGTCCAGATACTGAGGTCAACGACAACGACAAAAACAACAGCAACAAGTCCAAAAACCCAAAAACGACAGAGAGAGAGAGAGAGAGAGAGAGCGGATAAAGCGAGAGAGCGAGAGAGAGAGAGGGAAATAATGGATTCGTTATTATGCGCGCACGACTAGAGAACAAAGTGCGGGACAAAATGGTTGACTATAGAGCGCGGACCCTCTTTCAGACAGAAACCGGACAGTAATCGTCCCAACTAGGGGCCCCGATAATGCGTTCATCCAGCTTTCGGCCGAATTGTCTCAGTTGGCGTCGCGACGTCCAGCCGTCGTGTTTACCTTCTGCTTACCTTCATAAGAACGTCGCGCATGTCGTCGGTCAGCGGGGCGTGCGAGTATCGGCAGTTCTTGTCGGCGAAACAGGGCGCTCCCGAGTGGTAGAACTTGCACGGGAAGTCCTCGTGCATGAAGGGACAGTTACGCTTCACGCAGTGGCCCGAAACGTAGAAGCGGCACAGTTCGGCCCTTTTCGTCTGCTCGACGGCGTGCGAATATGGACAGTCTTCGCCCTGAAATCGTCGAGACCGCGCAGAAAGCGGCCAAAGCAGAGATTGACGGTTAACGACGCATTTAGATCATTTCGGGGGCGTTGCGGACAGACTCCCACGTCCAACTTAGATTGCGATGCCCCGAAAGGTTTATTATGGTCGTTGTTGTGATTGCTGTTACTATTGTCGTTATTACGCTCTAGGTAGACTATTAGTGTCATCATGATTGAGGTAATGGATCAGCCAGAACTTTAGTTCAATTGCTAGGGCGGTAGACAGAGCCGTTCCCGAACGCTACAGCCGTTGTTGATAGGGGGGGATCTGTGCTTAAGATCTGGTACGTACGGGGGTCTTGTTGCATTTGCCCTCTTGATAGTATTTACAGGGGGGGCGCGCAGAATCCTCTTGGGCCTGTTGGTGATGCTGTTGCTGCTGTTGTTGTTGCTGCTTCTTCTTGCGCTGCGTCGGCTGGACGGGCGGAGAGCGCGACCGTGAACGGGACCGTTTGCGTTCGTGGCGACGTTTCTGCAATCCGAGCCAGACCGAAATCGGGAAATGTCTCCTCGTTATTGCTGCTAACGACAGCTGACGCTAGTGAAGACATTTGGTAGGTGATCGCTATATTATGGGTGGGGTGATGCGAATCGTTAGCGGAAGTGCCCTCACGGTGGGCCTCACCGGCGGACCTCACCGGCGGACCTCACCGGTGGGTTTCTCTCCCTCGAACGGTGTGTAGAGCGGTAGATAGGGAAACATTTTGTTTTATCGCACATAATGATGATTTTGTAGTTGTTATTTTTCTGTTCTGATATTGTGAAGTCATACAATCGTAATCAGGCCTTATCTAGTTTCCGATCCAACGATTGGATCGGACCTCGACCCAGCGACCTACCCTGCCCAGCCTCGCGAGCGCTGATTGGCCAGGGGCCTTCGTTCCCCCGAATCCCCGCTCAGGCGGGCTGAGTGTACCCACGTGTTTTCTATGCGGCGAATGCAGGCCCTCCTCGCTCGAATAACTGCCCGCGCGACGTCGCCGTTTGTCCTTTTTGTGGTGCCGTTTTCGTGCTCGGTCCTCCTCGTGCTTCTGTTGGTGCAGACGATCCATTTCGCTCGCCAGCAGCATCGCATTCTGCTGCTGGATGCGTTCGGCAATGTCGCCGATCGACAGGGGTTTCTTCTCCTCGACCGGACGGCTTTCGGCGGCCGGGGGACCACCGCGTGGCGGTGGAGGGGCAAAACCGCCCGTCGACGCCGTCTGACGCTGGCCGGCGGGAGAACTTCGGACGGGGGGCTCGATGGCTTGGGGGGTTGCTTCCTCGTCTGATACGATCTCGCCTTCCTCTTCATCGCTGGGGGAGCAGACGGAAAAAAGACAACGAATACGTGAAACAAAATTAGTCAAACAACGTTAGGAGCTAGGTGACCCGTGTGGCTCGTCGGAGGCGTAGCCGGTGTCGCCGCTCCCCCACCCCCCGAGCGGGGGGCATGCGGTCGGTATGCCCCGGTATTTTCAATTGGTTCATCATTGATCTGTTCTCGTGTATTCGAGCTCGTGTATGTCAGCGGTAGTCGCGTCGTAATGCGGCGGATTGGTTTTTTGTCCGCCGCTCGCGCAATCGGTGATTGCGCAGCTGCTGCTGCTGCTGCTGTTCGTTGAGCGGTGGAAGAAATTCCGCTTCGAGGCGAACGCGACTACGTGGACAATGTTTACGGACACTAGCGCGCCAAATAGAACAACGACAAAACGGCTGTATGAGGACAAACACGAGTCACGACGCCGTCGATCACTTCACGCGCGTAGACACGCCAAGGAGCGTGACCAACAGGACAAAATCCTGCTGAAACGCCAACGTCCTTGTCCGGTCAGATAGACGACACGTACGTATGAACTCGGCGGCTCTATTGCACGTTATTATAGTGGCAGGCCCCCCCGCTATAGGCGATGGAGATGTCTTCGCGTGCGTTTTTGTTTTGGCTAGGCTCGATATCTAGGCAAAATATGATTGGATAGCGTTCACAGGTTGTAGTAGCTCTCGCCTCGGGGCCATTGCCAGCTATAGACGATAGTAGTAGCCCTCGTAAGCGCCTACATTTCATCATCATCATCATCATCATCATCATCATCGTATCTGCTATAGCCGGCGACGGTCCCTACGAAGCGACTCGCTTGCGTAGTCTGTCGTCTACGTTTGCTAGAGACGAACGACCGTGTGGTGTACGAACGAACTACAATCGACCATTCGCCGGGATTTTTGTGACAACCAGAATGAACGGCAAAAGGGGAGGAGATTACGGCCGATGCAATCGTCCGGAACAATGAATTCTAAGAGCGTACTCCCATACTCTACGTTCACAAGCAACCACTACTACCCACGTTGATTCAGGCGAGCTGGCGCTGTTCGTTTCGTAGTAGCTGCTACTCGAACTGCTGACGGCCTCATCCCACGAGGACGAACTCTTGGACGAAGAACACTCCGTACTCTCGGCCGAGGGCGGCGGCGAAAGTCGGTAGTTCCTGTGGCCTTCGTGTCCCGCCGGGGCGGCGCCCTCGCTGTCGCAAGGGCCTTCGTCGCTACTCAGGTCATTCAGCGACGTCTGAACGAGGTACGCCCCCCCGGCCGGCTCCAGGCCCTCTTCCATATTCGCTGGTCGTTTCGCGAACTCGGAACAAAACGTGGGGCTGGTGGCTATTGGCTAGTCCGTGTAGTGAGGTAATTTTTGTATTTGCGCCGAAGCGATTGCACGTTTCACAAAAAATGTTGTTGTTGTTGATGATGTTGTTGTTGTTGTTGTTGTTGCTGCTGCTATCAAGCACACGAATAGTCTGCTCTAGATCTAATGGTCAAACAAGTGCGATCAGGACATGAAACTAGCGAAACGGCCACTGAGAGAACAACTCGCTCCGCGTCAGCCACCTGGGGGGGCCAATCAACCGAATAATCTGTCCACAAAACGCGCCGAGCTTTCGGCATCTATACAAAACAATATTGCGCCGCTAGCCGACGAGTGCTGTTATACGCGTCGGCGGCGACGTCCGACATAAAGGAAACATTATAGACTAGATTAACTATAATCGGCAGCCGGCGGCAATCGCACGCGCGTCGCAACATCCACAGAAATAATCAGGCGTTTCTTTCGGCTGCGGCTGCTGCTGCTGCTGCTGCGGCGGCGGCGGACAGTCGGTGCGATGTTCGTGGTGGGCAAACTCGCGAAGGAAAGACTACTCGGCGAGGCGAACTTCGTCTGCCTAGCGCATTGGCGACCGGCCTTCGCGATTCCGCGTGGCGATCTCACGGCTGCGGCGTGGCTACGAGCCGCTGCCCCGGAGCGCTAACTAATCTAATTAACCCGAGGACGGACGCAATTAAATCAACCGAAACGCGAAGACACGCGTAGACGTGAGCTTCTCGTCTCGGTGGGGCTTAACTTTCAAGCGAGGAAGACCACGAGCCGAAACGCGGTCGACCTCACGCACATTCTGGCGTTATGGCGGCCGGTTTTTTTTTAGCAACGCTTCAAATATTACAAAATTAAAATTGCCATTTTTTTTCTTTGTGCTGTGAAGGGATGGGTAATTATTAGCGTTAATAAACGATTTCTATGCTGGCGTGATGTAGAGTGCGTGGAATATTTCTGTATAGTTTTCTCCGAAGTGAGCCTAGGCGAAACTAGCTTTGCAGGCAGACGGCCGAGTGCATATATATATTGTCAAGCTGTTTTAATAAATTGTTGATGCAATTAATCAATTTTGCCACTGCCTACCTCGATCAGCCGCATCGCTTGCGGGAGATCGCTGACCGAACGCATTTCAGAATCCGAGTTTTTCCAGAGACGCCTGCGGGGGCGAACTCGCACAGCCACAGAGCCAATGCGTATTTCGTTTCACTCTATTTTTTTTTTGTAGTCCCCGTAGTCCGCAAGAGCGTCCGAATTCGAGCGGGAAAACGAAATTCTATTCGAACGAATTTCAACCGCCGAGTTTCAATTCTAAAGGGAACCGTCACCCGGTACTCATTGGTCGCGTTGCCCGCGATGGAATCATCGCTATCAGGCGTCCATGTGACGCCTATGCCAACCCGGATGCTCGACGAATATGTTTCGAAACTGTTTAGCCGTGTGAGATGCTAAAAATTTTGCCCAAGACGATAAATCATCATCTAACCGTACGGCAACGAAGTTCAGTTTCAGCATTCGCCGAAGTCATCCGTTATTTATTTGACAGGCCGTTTATATTTGCAGCACCCGTTCTGCGCGTTGGTTCGAATGAACTCTCGTTCGTTGTTTCTGTGTCGGATGGGTTGAATATGCAGTTTTGGGCAATCGCGCACAAACAGGTCGTAACGCGCGAAAATGCCTGAAAAGCTAACGATAAACCTAACGTTTGCATCGGCGACCGATTAAATGTGCTAAGCTATTGGCGGTCACGGGTGGCGGTCGTGCTCTGTGTTTGTGTGTTTTTGCGTGCATGTGTGTGTGTGTGTGTGTGTGTGTGAGCCTAACGGGACGAAATGTAACGATTGTGTGTGCCGGTCCCCTATTCGAGGGCGCTGAGAAGTTGGCGTTAATCGAACACATCTTTAGCTTGATTATGCCTTCGTCATCTTGACATAACAGCTCATGCCGTTTAGGTTTTGCTACAGGCCAACGCTTTCTTTTCTACAATCCTCTACTGGTAAGTAAGGAAATACTTCTTGCCAACCATACAACCACTATACATGCGTGTGTGTGTGTGTGTGTGTGTTTGTTTTCGTCAGATGCAACAACGCATTACCTAACTAAACAAACGCTAATACGCGGTCCCTTTACGCTTAGCCCCAATGACGACCGCTGCTGCTCGACAATGAATATACAACTTAGTCATCGTAAAACGTTATCCGGTCAACGTTGTCTACCGGCGTGTCCAGTGAGTAGCCGTGCCGATGGACACAATTCTCCTCCTCGATCAGTCGCCTCGCAAACCACCGACTTAAAACTTAAGTAACTGCTGCTTAACATGGCCGCGTCGACATATCCGTGTTGGAGAACGAGTGGCTAGGCCACCGCACCTATGCGACAGGCTTAGGCGGTCCGAGTCTGTGGCAGTGACATTGGATCGATGAGACGTCAGGCCACCGTCTGTTCTTCTGTTGCGCTCGACGATATTTGTCAGCCGTGGAACAACAACAACGGACTTGTGACTGTTGTTACGGGTCGCTGAATCTGCGAGCCACAACAGAACAACAAAATACGACCGCGATAAGACACTGGCCTTGCGTTTCGCTGCAGAAGTCGACGGCAACAGCCGAAGGCCACCGTCGGAAGCGGTCCCGACTAACGAAGACGTTTTGAAGTTGTTCGCTGTGATATTTCGCTTATCACCGCTGTGTCTGTGTTTTTGCGCTTGGGTTAGGTTGTTTCCGTAGACGCCATTTGGCTTCAACACGGAACGCTCGCGAAAAGTTAACCCATTTCAGATATTCGGAGCGCAGATGACATCGTCTCAACGGGAGACTGTTCAGCTTTTCTGCTAGGCCAAAGCTACTAGAACGGAGGCGTCCCTCACATAGAAATCGCCCTCAGCTGGCCAACCATAAACGACAGCTCTGGTGAGCGCCGTGCAGCGTCGCTCTACGCCGAGAGACCTGTGCGCGGAAAAATGGTTATAGTCAGTCTAATGTAACCCATTTTTCTGCCAGTCCATTCGCTTTGTTGTCCGTGCCTACATACGGCGCGACCGAGTGCCAGAACTTGACCTTTAGCTGTTGTGACCTGAACTAAAACGTCCTACCTAAAGGTCGAGGGGGAACACAGGGGCGCCTTAGTGGGTTTGTGTGCCCCACACATGAATCACCGAATATAGTGGCAGCGCCATCAACATTACCGAGAAGTCCCATAACAGACTAAACAAAAAAGCTACTGCGACAACATCGTCCCCGGCTCGCAAATGGCGTCAAGGCGTAGTCGGTGTCTCTGTTGTTGGGTCCCACCGTCACGTCATGGCCCCATCCCGCCAATGCCGTAACGCGTCAGTCCGTGGATGGCGTCAGCCAAAGTGCTCAACTGGTGGTCGGTGCTGGGATAAATGCACTGCCGACCGACGAGACATAACTACGAATAGGTCAGAATGCCAACCACTTGTCGATAAACAAATGGTCGTAACCTAAATACTGACGGAACACGCTCGGACTCAACCTAGGTTAGCTAACACAGCATCTGACGTCACCGTCTGTAACAGTCGGAACGGATGACCGCCGAGACGAGATCTTCGTCGCGGTCGTTCGTTCCTCTACGCTAAACCCTTCGAAGAAACGCCTTCGAAGAAAAACGCTACAGATTGTTTTCGTCGTTATAGTCAGAGACGATATTAGTGGACGGATAGATCGGGCATTTTTCTCTATGCACAAACGCAACTACAATCAAGGACAGAAAATGGCGGGGGAAAGGAGGACGGGCGAAGATGTCACGGAAGGAACTCCACAGGCTCCCGCCTACTAACTTTTGCTCGACCTGCAACGACCTGTGATCGTGGATATGGGTCGTGTGCACGGAAAAAAGCCCAATTCCCTCGCAACGATTACGTAGGTAGCGAATTTTAGGCGGGTCACGAAATTCGTCGAATTGGAACCGTAAGAAATCTACCACTGACGCTGCTGTCAACGTCACTAAACAGACGACGGCCAGAACGGAAGCATTCAGCTCGTTACCGCCATATTGGCGGAACTGGTTTTAGTGAAGACCTTTATTTCGACATGCTAGTCGAATTTGAGCATCGATCGCCATTCATGTTATTTGCGTTTCATTTGCGCTAACGAGAAAAGAGTCATTTTCTCGACACGTCCCGCCGCCGCCGTCGACTCCCCCCCGGCGGCGGCGGCGGCGGCCTTAACACTAATCGACGACCAATTCCGGTGGTGAATATTCATCGATGTATGTATCCATATTCACATTTCCTGTGGGCGCTTTTCAGCGCGTCACCCGCCCCTCCACATTTTACCCATCCCATCCCTCTGAGGGAGGCCACCGCACACAAAACCGACGTTATCACCATCGGCCTGCGTAGCTGCCCATTTAGGATGTTGCTAAGGACCACCACTACCACGACCATCATCATCATCACCACCACGACCACCACCTCCACGACCACCACGACCATCATCACAACCACCACCACCACTAACACACACCCACCCACCCGCCCACCCACATACCCACCTCTCCCC
>MNPL01006437.1:0-20588 GCA_002081605.1 Tropilaelaps mercedesae | reverse complement strand
TGATGCAACAAAAGAAGACCGCTATACATACGATGCATCCTGGAGTGATGGCTTCATGTTCGTCAAAAAATTAAAACAATTATTTTGAGCTCAATATAGCCTCTGTTGAAAGGTATTGCTCAGTAATAGAAACGAGAGAATTTGGCGCACTTGACCGACTGAGATTCGGGGCTATTCTATGAACTTTTCGGAGAGTTTTCGCACAATGCACGGGTACCCACAAAATAGAAGAATCGCTGTCACTCAAGAAGAACGCAAAACACGCGAATTTGGTGGAGAGTGAGTGTTATACATCAATGTCAAACGAGCGCCTTATGCAATCTATGTAGCGACAAAGTGCTGTTTAACGGTGACAACAACAACTGCTCGATAATGACCACAATACTGATAAGACGACAATACTAGTATCAATATGTTAAATTTGGTCTAAATGACACCATCCCGTCCATCCTGAGGCCAGGTAGAACCCCCTTTGGGATGACAGATCTCTACAGGACACATATGTAGTGTATCGGTGTAGATACAACACGATACACAAGCCGAATTGGTTTACATTGTATAGTGTGCTGTGTTATGGGGGAAATAACTATCATGAGATTAACAAACAGGTGAATAACAGGTGGATAACGTATTCGTTATACCTTTTACGGTGGGAGTGACCGCCCTTATGGCCGACGAAAAAAAACGTGAAACTAAAAATACAAACGAAAAACAAACTTGTTCGATTCTACTACAAGTGGCAAATCACTCTCACACGCACACACACACACATACAGGCCATGTGCTTTGATCTGCCGTAATAATTTCATCACGCCCATTTACTATGAAACTCTAAGCATAAGACGCTAATTTTGTTTAACATAATATATCGACACCCGGTCCACTACTTGAGCGCGTCGAGGAATTGATACATTGAAATAGGTAAACACAATAACGTACACACACACACACGTTAGAGGTCGAGTATTTATAAATGTACAGTTATTACAGTGACGACTATTCCTATTATGATTACGGATGTGTGTGTGTGAAATACGAAGAAAGGAAAACGAAACGAAAACAAATAAACAATGGAGTTCACATCGAGGTGGTGATGTTATAAAATAGAAAAAAAAACTGTTTTGACTTATTTCCCTCTAGGTAAACTTATTGCATTAATATTTAGTTACATCTATGCATATATGAATCCTTGGTGCGGTTTCTGGGAAATGTTTCTAAGTTGTTAAACAGGGAAATTACGTTTAGCCCGGAGATCGCTACTCTTAAACTCTCAGAAAAATCTTCCCGCGTGCAAAAGTCAATGAAAAAATACCGATTCGGGTTCTATTATTTCTCTTTGAAAATGCATATATGAAAAACAGAATAAATCTGCACTTGTTCCATGTAACAAGAAATTAAACTTAACCGAAACCTTGCAGCTTTTCTGAAGTATTCAGTTCTTATTTGGGGTCACATAAACTGGTGACATCGAACCACCTGCTCTTCCGTTTTATTTAGGTCTCTTTTATGCTTGATTACAGAAAAGGTAAGTGGTCGTTTAGATCAAAGTCGGTTTCATGCCGGTGCACTTTCACTTAACAAAGTTCAGGCAATCCTATGCATCAATCATAAGGAAGCACGTTAGTCACAACTCGGTTTGCTCCTATAAATTATTCTATCCCTGCGTAATCTGCCCGCTAGTTCATGATCTTGGAATCATCTACGCTTCGATGCGTTTACTTTGAAAAAACGGGTTTAACCAATGCATAGCGTTCCTGATCCTAATGGGTTTTAATCGTTTCACTTATTTTGCTTTACGCCTCATGCGATGTGAACCTCGACATTGAAAACGACTACGTGTTTATTTAAACCTAGAATGGTCGTGTTCAAGAAATGGGTAATATATTAACAGCCCCCAGAGATGATATCGGCTTGTCAGTAAGGATGACATTCATTTTCAACATGTTCAGCTCTAGTTTACTAAGAACATATTTCTTTGAACACACCGATCTGCCATGATCTTATTCGCATGTGAAAATTGAACTCCGGGAGCCGATATGAAAAGCTCATTATCATTCGTCACCCAAGAAAATTCATCTCTCCACCAAATGCAATTTGCGTCTATCCTGTGCTGTCAACAAAGTACGGCGGGTAACAATGGGCAACTTTATAGAAGACATAGAAGGGTGCTCTAGAATACACGCAGCAATGAGATCGTGTCTTACGTACGGCCGCAGTGGCTTTGTCGACTTGTGGTACGTAAGTTCGAATCAAAAACGTTATGAATAGTATTGACTATTAACTATTATTAAAACTAGCTAACTGTACTAACAATATGTAGATGCTGTGGTGAGGAAGGTCGCGGAGAAACCATATGAAGCAAAGTAATACGATTAAACGTTTAGCAATTATTGGTATCGTATTCTAATATCATACTTCAGTATATGCTTGATGTTGCAGCCAAATCTGGATTAACAGAACCATATTTTTGACGCATATTTTCATCATTGTAGGCGTTTACTAAATAAAATCAACTTGTATGCATCAGTCGAGAAAAACCTTCATTCACACAGGGTTTCTTCGGCTTTGGGACAAACCAGCGAAAATTGTACTCTACAGTGACCTGTATTGCTCGCACCATATCAATATGTTGCACGCTGAATTTATGCATGTCGATCGTTAGCTTGCCAAAAAAATTTTCTCGGGAAATTCGTTTAAAACTTTCTCCGCATTTCAACTTCCCAGCGATATTTTATTTAATTGTATTTAATTGAAGCAATCCAATTTAATTTGCGATATCGACCTCACTTAGATGCCTTGAAATATTAACACGTCACCCTAATTTTTTTATCATCTTTTTCGAATACATTAGGCCAAAATTTGACTGCGTAATAATGCTTTAACTACAGTGCGATAATGGGTTTACTACTAGAGCTAAGATCGGTCACATGAGACGTCAACTTCCAGAAGAAGCGGGTTTTGTGTGTAAAAGATACTGTATGGTCAGATGTTGTATACCTAAAGTAAGTGACGGATAATATTTAGATCATGATGCCTTATGGATCTCCAGGAAAGAAAACAGCAATACGTAACCACGAAATTTCAGGTCACTAAAACGGGTAGAATAGGAAAAGCCATGTCCTCTATTGGTCTATATTGTAGTCCTTCATGTGAACCTTCTCGTGCATTTAAATCAGTCAGCATATATATATATATATTGACTGATAAAACAAGATGTTGTGAAGGTACTTTCATTTATTTGAATTTGGTCTTCTTCGGAATCCTGTCAGCTTGCTCAACAAGGCGGATTAAATACAATATATACACAGCGCGTCACTCACAGCATATAGATACCTCATGTTAATTCGAACGGTCGTCACAGAGTACAGTTTCCGCATATCGCCACACATCCTCGCAGTATGAGACTGAGTGGACGTATTAAACTTAGGATCTCGACTTTAAGAATCCACTTGGACATAATTATTTCTTGAAGTAAATGGAGCGATTCATAGCAATGATGTGTAGTTGCGTTGGCCAATGTAGATATGGCGGACTTCAATTCGCCTACACAGTGTCGACATTTTATCCTTTGCAAGTGTACTGGTTTTCAGCACTTTCAAAATCTGTAGCATAAACGTATTGAACATCAACGGTCAGTTAGCAACATACAGCGCGTGCAGACTCGTCTTATCGAAGATCGTTTTAACTGTCTGTCAACTCAGTAACTCTTTATTTTAATGTGAATGAAAGAATAACTCATTCTGCAGACAAGCTCTCTTTCATGATATTTTCTCTCAGGACATCTATTGGATCAGATGAGGGGATGTATAAATTCCACTCCTGTTGAACCGTTACCACTGGTCTTACAAAATGAGTAAATCAATGGACTCGTCGTCTGTATAACTGTTATATCAAATTGTTAATGAAATAAGAATAGGGGTAGATACAGTCGTGTGTAAACAGTACCATTGCCAGTTTTTTGAGAAAAATCTTGACATTTCGGCGTATATCTAGATAGCTATCTCTTGCCGGAGACATTGAAATACTTAATAATGTTTTTTTTATGGTAACATGTACCAAAGGTAGAATTGTGTTCATTGTTTGCCTTGTTTTTCAATAACAGATGCCTCTCAAAAATACATGTGACAATACGCGACACAAAATCTCTTGCTCCATTCATCTATAAAAATACTTTTACTGATCATCAGATAACCGCGCAGCACCGCGCTGATGTTCGGCTTATCGATGAACTTGGAGCTCTACTCAAATGGACTCTGCGATAATGTGAAGTTTCGAATTGGCTGACAAAAACTGATTTCCGCATCCAAACTTTTGTGGCAGCTATCTAGGTTTAGACGCATGCCTAGATAAAGACCTCTGGATTTGCAGCGGGGTACGCAAAGATAGCCAACAGTGTGCTCCAAGTAGACTAGGTTTAATAAGGCACTACAGAGGATCAAACAAAATGGGATCTAAAGTGGTTTCAACGAATATTTTGTCCGAAATGTTTGAAAAGGTTTTAGCAATTCATCAGCTTGTTTCTCGTTGAGAAAAATGTTGCACATATGTTTGGTTGTACATGTGGAGCAGTCTCATACCTTGATTGTGCTTTTTTCTTGCATAGATTACACTGGTGTAGACATCTTGCGATTATATATATCTAGGAGGGGTCTCAAGCAATGGTTAACAATCTGTAAGACCATTGAACCTACTCAAGATATTAACATATCCTTATATATTCCCAACATTACGCTGATAACCAACGTCTTTTATCTTAAAAGAGAATACACTTTTCGCAACGAGGTAGCAACATTGTTGTTACTCTCTGCCAAACGACAATTACTTGGTAGTAATAATCTTGTTCTCAACAACTTTATTCTTTCTTAGATTGTGAATCGTTTTGATTGTGGCTTGCTACGATAACAAGGATGCTGAAGTGAAATATTAATACTTGTACTTGAGCAGATTTCTTGATAAGCACTTGGTACCTTATGGAACGCACAGTCGTTGCTGCCCTTTGTGTGTGTTAAGCTGTTAACATACAGAATAAGACAAAGTACAACATTCATACACACAACAGCAATATTACATATATATACATACAGAACAGCACTATTTCCAAATTACTGATTTGATATCTGATTGCTATTTACACTTTACCCTCTAATTTAATAACTTTAAGAAATAGATTGAAGCTCCAAAATATACTCAGATCCGGTTATAATTGTCGGATCATACGGAAAGTGTAATAAAGTATATCGCATCACACATGCTACTTATATTAACATGAGGATTCAAATACAAGTTACTCTGAAGTCACATGACGTTTGTGCGTAACAAGTAAAAAAAAGTGAAGACAATTATAGATATTTAACTTAGTCGCATATTGAATGCATAGCATAGCACGGCTTTTCAACAACTGGGACTTACGCATTCTCTCTTCATCATCCATTCAAATGTGCTTTCGTTCAGCGCCTAGTGCATCGATGGGAATCAAATCAGTTCTCTGCGCTCTCTTGCCTTTCATCTGTGTTGAACCATGCTGATTTCTGAGTGTTTTACGCTTTCGGTCGTGAACCACCATTAGGGGCGCCATTCCTTCGTCTCGACAGTTGTCTCATGTCGTATCGTTCTGGCATGAGGCAAAGGTCTTAAACCCGGATGCGATATGCCCTGTCCCACGTCTGCTCGGAGATGGCTACCATCAATATATTGTTGCTGCATGTCGTCTAAAAATAGATTCTTCCTGATGCTATCATGAAACTTATGCGTGTGATACGCCAATTCGTTCGGTTGTGCCAAATCATGGTCAGTTTCATGACTGTGGTATAAATGAGGGGCTTCAATGCAAAACTGATCTCTCAGTGCCTGGATATGTGAATATTTCGAATTCAAATGACCAACTGCAGCCCGAAAGTGTGAGTCACCTGTTGAATCGTTGTGCTTTGGCGTACGCATTTGGTTGCCGGTGTAGCCGTTAGAGTTTGGTGCTGCCACGTTAGATGGCCAAGGATCCATGTGGGTTAATGCTTTGACGGGCGGCGCATGCACAGCTTGTACTGGGGTGTCGCTGACGTCGAAGACGCTTAATTGAGCCTCCACCTCAAATGGTTCATCTACAATTTTTGCCTGTACTATTTCTTTCGCCTCTAATACCTCAGCCGTCTGCGCAGGTTCAAACCAACCTTGTTTTGTAAGTGAATGCCATCTTCGCATTTTAGTTCCGATATCGGAATGTGCGCCATTACTGGGCGGTGACCAACCTCGCTGATAACTTTCCCAACCATCTCCAGCAAGACCCTTCTGATTGACCATTTTGCTCAACTCCCCGTTAGCACCTTCGATAAACCAGGCCGCTTTTAATGCAGGTAAGATTTCCTCCTGCGCTTCAATCTGGTGTGAATTTTGGCTCTGTTGATTGGACGTCATGTTGCCACTTCTCATCCAAGGGCCTGCGGTGTGTTTAATTTCCTTAATGGTTACCCTCTGTGCGCCATGACCATGCTGGTGACCCCTGTGGAGGGCTACTTTTTGCTCTTGTATTTTCACGTACTCGAGGTGTCCATCTAAACCGCCTTGGTCCCATCCATTAAAACCGGCTTGGCCCCAGCTTGTCTGAGTTCCTTCTTGCCATCGTATTCCTGCATTTCCTGTATGCCACTCAGCCCCACCTCCGCCTTCAACACCACTTCCGTTGTCAGCCCGACCGCCACTAAGATTCCAGCCTTTCTTCCACGGGTCATCCTCGAGCTTTACCACCTGAAATGTATAGCGAACCAACACTTGTTCCTATCAAAGGCTTGGTACGCATTTTTTCGGCCTTCTTGTCATGAAATGCTTTTACGAAATAATCAGTCCGTCTCTAGTTTTAAAATCGGATATTAATTTTGTTGCTGTTATTTAGAATAACGACCAATGATACTTGGGTATTTGGAAACACGGCAACCTCAGAGTACCAGGCAAAAGGTAAACATCCTCGGCACAATAGTTATTCTAGAATGAGGAGAAGCTTTGTGAAAAAAAATTATTATTCAAATAACGATCAACACTAAATTAGAAAGTCGCTTTTTAAAATCTAACCATTCTAACTAACTTCACTAACTAAAACAAATGCAAGTGTAAAAATCCTAATAAACATTCTAAACGTAGTAGGAGCCATTTAGTGCGATTTGGCTATGATACCTTAGATCGTTGCTGTTGATGCT
Source organism: Tropilaelaps mercedesae (assembly GCA_002081605.1). NCBI lineage: Eukaryota > Metazoa > Arthropoda > Arachnida > Mesostigmata > Laelapidae > Tropilaelaps > Tropilaelaps mercedesae. Next base: position 13,404 of record MNPL01006437.1, on the reverse strand, counting down.
TTTGGCGTTTGATTATAGGTAGTGGAATTGGAAGCAGTATAAATTTTGGTGCGAGAAGTTTAGCAGCGAAGGCCAACTTTGCTATTTTTTTTAGCTTAATTTTGTGTTTTATGTGGGAAAAATCTGTTGTCCCGAGCTGACAGCACAACATGATAGCGCCGAGAAACAGTACATTTAGCTGACATAGCGATCGAGTGTTAAGACGGCCTAGCATTATCCTGTAAGGAACAAACGGAAAGATGCTAACTAATATTAGTGCATATGGCCAGTTTTTAACACCATCAAAAATTATATTAAAAAAATCGCGATCATCAACTCTTGGTCTTAGTTTTACTTATTCGTAATCAATAGTCCCAATGAACAAGATGTGACGCTTCGACATGATCATAATAGGGCGAGCACAAAGAGAGAAGTAAAGTTCGGATATTCTGCTAGGATATTTCATCCATTTGACGAGTTTAAAAAATGCATCTATTTCGGATCATTGTAAATTAGTGTGTCGGATTAGCCCATTCAAAAGGCAAGAGTGATAGTTTGGAAGTAGTGTTAATGTGTTCCGGTCACCTATATATATGCGCGGAGTTGTATTACAATATAATAATACCCTATTAGTAGAAGATAGACTCTTGGAATTTTCAAACATATTTTATAGTCACAGACGGGCGAGTATGTTAACGCTCATTAATTTCTGCATACATCGTATTTTGTTGGAATGCTTAGTAAGCTGCACATGTTGTTCTTCTCAAACAGTTTTACAAAGCATTCAGGTTCTTCTACCATGAGAATAAGACTTAGCGATTTTTTATGTACACTAAATCGTCTAAGCTATCCTCCATCCTTCTCATATAGAAAAAAACAGCGGTTTTATTGCGGGATAATCGTAAAAAATTGTGAAAACAACAGCGAAAAAAAGTCACCAAGCGCCTTCCCTTGTGTGTCCTTAATATAACGGCAGAAACAATTCATAGATACACCGTATTAATTACTCGGATACTTGATTGGCATACGGAAAAATTTATTTTAATGTAAATCCTAGCTAAGGTCGTTTTTCGACCAACTAAATTTTTAAGCAACAGCACCGCTGAATGCATTCATCAATTATGTAATAGCCTTAAATTTGTAGGCTAGAACTTTGATGATGACACATGCCACATAAATAGAGCTAAGTAAAGCTGTCATCAGCCAACAGTTAACGTCCACGGTATCGCTTTGCATACTACTTTGTAAGACGGACCTCATAAATGTAGCAGTGCAACGGCGGGGATCGAATCTGTGCACGTATGTTTTCTCTGGTCCCAAGGCGTATGCGAATGCACCAAGCCACTGAGCTCGACGTTAAGCGACGAGGAGCTCGTTAAGTAGCGCTGCTGAATAATAATCTAACGAAATCATTTGAGGTCAGCGTTTGCCATTCTAATATGACATTGTGAATTTGAATTTTTTATCTCTTCAAGTCCTGAAATTCACGTTTCAGTGTATAATCTTTTGTCAGTGTAATTCTTTTTGCCAAAAGTGTATCATTCACAAGTACTTCTCCTGTTTCTTATTCACATTCGAATTTCTGGATTAAATCTAACATTTGTTATTGCTGTTGCGCAGAGTCGTTTCCTGAAATGTACACATTCATTCATTTTCTACAGCTTCCTGTCAATTACGATTTTTGTTCTATATTCCGCTACAGATTAGTTAGGACCTACGAGAAAGCAGCACAGCTATTGAAAGGACAAATTTTGCCGCTGAAGCATAAGTTATCGATTAAGAAGAAAATTATCTCCTCACTGGCGTGTAAAACCGTCTGCATCCATCTATGGGCAGAAAAGCTGCACTGATGCCGATTTGAAACAGAATATCAACGTTGTACTAAAATGGGTTTGCTTTTCCTCTGCAGAGTGCCGCTCACAACAAAAATGAACATCGAGCATTGACTAAATAACACAGAATAATAGCCGGCATTCTTCATTACTGACAGGTTTGTTTAGCAAGTTCAAGATCAGTTTACCGACAGAAAACTCCGGTTCATTGACCGGTTCATTGACCTTGTAAACAGCAGACAAATCCTGCGGAACCAGTGCGCGCCACACTGACATGAGTATAGGGTCAAATGAAAAGCTTAGCGAAACTATAATGAAGAACATAACAGCTTGTGGCGTGTTGACTACATGATTACGATGGAAATGAAGCATTTTCCGTTTTAAGTAAACTTGAAGACACTGCTGTACCATTACAGCTCCGTTACAGGGCTTTAGATCGACCGATGGAATTCTCGGAAGACCGACATCAGCTCCCTATGATAGACTCGAAAAGAACTGGTTTAGCAGTCCTGAAAATAGCTCTTTTTGATTTCCCACTTTTGTTGTGGACTTCTCATGTTAATCTAGAAAGTGATATTTGATATCGGGACAGGTAGGCTGTGGCCACTCGGGTACATTTCCGAAGTCAGTTTTTAAGTAACGTCTCCGGTTCCCTGTCCCCAGAGAATTCTGATGTTGGAGCCGACCCGTCGTCATCATTCTGTTTTACGGGTAAACACATTGGCATCGGTTTCCTATTAGTATAGATCGCAGGACACTGGACTCATATATATAGATATATAAATACACATACATAGATCGAGCAAAAATCACAATACACACCGAGAACAACGTCGTCATGCCCCACACGGTCGAATAACATCTGGGAATAAATTGTAGAGAAACTTAAGTTTCTTCGATATGTTATAGTATGAACTACTTATTATTATATTTTAATATTTTATTCATATTGAAATTGTGCCACTGTACATGTATGAAACAAGCGTAGCATGGCTTACGCTTGCACGAGGTAATTCTTACTCGTTCTTCCGGTAGTGACTCCACAAAAGATTCTTTTGTAGCACTCCACTATCAAATGGACAATTGACCCGTTAAATAGAGGATATATATACAAAAAAGGTCTCAGTTTGCTAAGATATTTATAATAAACAGAAGAGAAATTGCCTACAGGACTATCCGAACTGTCTGTAATGTGAGTATATTTTGTTTGTGTATACATTCGGATGCAGATATCAACTTTGTGTATGTAATACAAGCAGATGAGTGGATGTGTATTAGACGTTCACAAATCTTAGTTATTAAAACTTTGCAACAATACGCATGATAGCACATGAGACAAATGCTGAGGCGGTTTTTTTGACTACAGCTTTCTAGAGAAAAATCCAGATTTTCCACGTACTCTGCAAGATTACAACATAAATTTTATCGGTCCATGTACAGAGACAGTAGAAGTGACAGCCAATACATTAATAGCAAAAGAGGTTGCAAGAAATTACACCTTAATTTTCAAAACTTTATGCTCCATGTAAAAAAGTGGCTTTTCTTCAGCGATTTGATAAGGTAAAATCACTAAAAATTAAGAAACCAATGTGTAGCGACACAGGTAAGTAGCAAATAACCACTATGTCTGTCATGTCAGGATGAGTCAATATGCTTAAAAAAATGATCAAAAAACATGTTCTCGTTTGAATAACTGAGCAACTCTGAATAAATTATGTAGTCGGAACTGTGCGGAACTTCTAAATTTCGCTCGCTGCTTTAGTCGCAACTGGAAAAAGCCCGATAGAAAAGATTTTGGCTTGTCCTATAATAGGGCACATATCTGTCGCCACACACAGAGCTTGGAGGCTCTAAGTTATGACGCATGCATTTTCAACAAGAGGAAGAGGAAGGTATAGTATTTATCCTTCACGCATTTTCGTTGGTCTCTCTATACCGCCTATGTAAGACTCTTCTGCCACATTCTAAATGGTTCATGTTGTTAAATGAGCATAACAAATTGGCGATACGCTATTTAGTTTCGGACTGTGATTAAATTCAAGAAGAACTTGATACACCTAAGCGCCTAGCGGATTCACATTTTTTACCGCAGAATGGCTTACGTGTAAAGTCGAACTTGACGAATCAATTGGACGATTTTTAACGCCAAATCATCGTATCAGTTTGATTTATTGTAGAAGTAGATAATTGGGTCTCATTAGGTATATAGGATTGTAGAAAATCAACTTTGGTTAGCTTTCACAATAAAGTACGCTATACCACCATGCCATTATCAGGCATGGTGGTGACTGCGTAATGTCAGATAAACTTGACCGTCTTAAATTAGGTATTTATAACCTCTTGTAGATGAAATTGAATATAGGTGTTTTATGATACCTTCGGATTATTATAATATAGTAATCTGAGGAGCACGTAATAGAGATCTGCAACAGGTTAAACACACAGGGTCAGGTGAAGCAAACCAATAAGATATACAAGGTAGAGGTTCGGGATACACACTATTGACTCAGTCCAAGACGCGAATCACCCTTAGACAGCTTTTGGACAAAGCAAAGTTAGAATATACGAAAATATTATGGATGCTGTATTGGAAACGTCTCGCTTTGTTGTCTTGGGCACTCATACTTAAAGCCTTTATCCTTGGCAATAAATTAGAAGCACAAACATGGATAAATTTAATACGTAGGCATACGAGTAAAATATTGAGCAACGATTGAGGCGAGATGGATAGACATGTTGTTAAAATTTTACAAAGAACAAGATAACAATGCTTTGAGGAAAGATTTTTCCCATCATTTGAGCTTAAGTACACTACCGTTAGTACGTCTGGACGCAGAACTCTGTGCTTCAATGGAACAGTGGTCGAGCATTTAGGGTGAGTCTACGTTTCTATCATATTGTCAGACGATATTACATTCTAACGATAAGAATTATTTTTACTTGTATTAAATCTTATTTTTTGATTGTCACACCTTTTTAGCTCTCGTTCACGTCAATAAGCGTGGTAAATTCTTGACGCCTCTGCAAAGGATATTTGTACCACACGAGCACAGGCAATGCACTATTTATTGACCGACTTAACGAGAATTCGACATAATCACAGTTCATCCGAGTAACTATACCGAATACCACGCAACCGCCACCAAAACATTCGCTTGTCACAGTGGTGTTGAGCGTATTATGGAATTTGACTAGCGCACAAAATACAAGGTTGACTAAGGTTGACAAAGTACAGACCACGGCAGCGCTTGTCGGCGCGCGCTTTTTATCCGATCCGAGGGAGAAGTTAGCGGAGAGCTGGGAGTAAACCAAACTCCTATTCCAACCAATTGCCATTTGCGTTGGCCGTTATCATGCAAAGTAGAAGACCAAGGGAAATACTTGCCCTCTCCCTTCGGAGCCGATCATTTGCGCAGGGAGTAACAACGGGAAGAAAATAAGGCAGAGCTCAGACCCCTTCATCTATCAGGTCAGAATTGAAAATTTTGCTTACTTGTATTATATGCGTATCAAATGTGTTCTATATGCCCAACGATGTCGATTTCGAACAGTTTGTTTGAACGAACTTGAGAAATCGAAGTTCAGTTGTAGCTATGATGAGTAGTTCACTCAATATCATGGAAACTTCATCGAAATTGTTAGAGAAACTATCATGAAGCATATAGGATTCAGTGCGTAGTGCAGCGCATTTAGTCAGCATTAACACATATAGATTGAAACTATATTCATTTCAAACTATATATGCTACTATATTCATTCATAGACTATATATGAATTTTGCACTTTTTCGTCTCAAAAATGTATCACCTTGATGGGAGCTAACTGAAATACCAATTCGTTAGAGTTTTAGCTACACAATGTATTCTTTCATAATATTGATTGCCATTTTAAAATGTGAACGTTACAAAAAATTACCGTTACGAATAAATAGTCATCGACTCTTTCTGAAGCTTTATTATACAAACATCAGTTTCACGCGCCACTTATTTTACCCGATCTATTTATTGACCTAGAGTATTATTGTTTCTGATTCAAGTGTTCAGTTGTTTTCGATTTTGCGAAGGACCTATTTTTGTATAGCAACATCGGACACACTGTAAAGCACTCCATTAACCGTCGTCGAGGGCGATATGTTGAATTCACATTAATTCATTAAAGTTATCTTTCATTGTTTATTCAAAGTGAGAACATATTTTCCGGAAATTTGCAATCGCATTAATTTGGAAAGCACTATCGATTACTACGATCAGTTTGGACAAAGATATTTACAGACAAGTGCGGTGCAGGAGTATATTCGTTACGAGCAGCCCATTGAGCACATATTTATCATTAGAAGGGGCTAAATTAATCAGAATCTGTCGAAGTGAAAAGTTTCGAATACGAAAAGTATTTTTCTACGGATGTATGGCCCAGCTATTCTGCTAAGCATATTCCAGACAAACCGCAACTAAGTAGTAGAATTTTAACGAAAATTAACGTATTCTCTGCTACTAAAAACGTAGATCATCTGATATTCCAACAGTTGAAGGGGCGCAGATCATTAGCTCTACAAAGGCAGTCCATGGACTCGTCGATACATAAATGGACTATTGCCATAAATCCGCTGTCGGAGCTCTGATAGACAAGGGTTGAAACAAACGATTAACAAATTGAAATTTTTCAATGCTTTAGTCCTAAACAAGGCCATTAGATCGAAATCGTGATGAAACTGTGCACAAAACAATTCGTGCATTGTGATTATTATTCATGTGTAATTTACTTCAGTTCAGTACGTTCGGCCATTACCTTCTTTCAAATTGTTGAGCAGAAAACGTTAAACCTAATTATACCAGTGACGAGAATTAAGTGAATTTGGTGACATTTAACCTTTACTGGTTGATAGTACACACAAGTAACTTTTTTGACTAGTGGTGAAACCACGTTGTCAGGGGTATACGCTTATAAATTCGAGGCTTCGAGAAAAAGATACAATGGTTCTCCGTCATGAAGTGCTAACCAAAATTAAAGGAGTTTTATATTTTTATGACATCTAAAGTTGCATAAAAAGTGTGTTGTCGAAAGTCAGAAGTCGATTAAATTTTTCCCGAGAAAAAGCAATGATAAACAATGACCCCAGACGGTTACCGATTAATTACAAGATTCAATGCTACGCAACAGCAATACTTATTTTATCGTTAAATTTATGTGACATATCTGGTCTATTTTTTGTGAGCTCACGATATCCGTCCATTTTAGCCGAATCATCGAAACTAGCACTCTGCTGTTTTTTTGAAAAGCTTTATAGTATTATGTTTACGCCTTCTAGGTGTAGGTGTTGGAGGATTGGACATAACTTATATCAATGACATTGTAATATTGTGTTTTTTATGGTAGACCACGCCTACAATTACGCAACCGTATCAAACATCACGTTTGGCGGTAATACTTCGTCCTATTTTCGAGAATATCTTAGAACTCTTTTTCTCTTGAATTGGACATCCCTCCCGATCAACGAAAAATGCATGCCCAAATGCAGTTGTACGAGGTAGAAACATGCCTCGTCGCTAGAAACGATAGCAGCTTGAATACATTTTTTTATAGCAAGTGAAGGTCGTCGTGGTGTGAACTCTCAAGTAATACGTAGAGATATATGGTAATGTATGACTGTCATTAGCTAAGACACAGAGTGTTGACAATTTTGTTGGCACGTTTTCAGTTTAACTGTCCTACCTTTCTGCTGCATTTGACCGCGCGACGCCGATCTTTGCCCCCGTAACAACACGCATGTCTAATACTTTTACGGACAGAGTTGCGCAACGGCCTTTAGTCGGAAACAAGCTACTGGCGGAACCGTTTATAGGGCGACAATAAATAAAACGGCATAACCAAGTCGCCGTGCGACTGGGTGGCGTCGGTGTCAGCCAACGGAGTGGTAGTCGTTGCGTTTGCATTGCCGTGTTTCACACAAAAATATCCTCGAGCTCGTCCTATTTGGTCTCACTGTCGCTGCACGGATCATTTACAGGCTTTCTTTTAGCTGAACTGAGGTTGTTTTGCTTTGTGCGTATCACGTGTGTGATCGATTTCTTTGTTGCCAGGAGAAGACACAAAGGGAGACGCTTTATTCAGCGACTGAGCGTCGCCGTGCCAATGAAAGCAAACGGAACCGTCTCGGATCTGCTAAGGATTCATCTGTTATATCATTTATACACGGCGGCGAACAATAACAACAATGACAAAAAAAACTATGAAATCAGCAACAACAACGTCGATAAAGCTCTGAATATCGCGGCTGCTAACATTATAACGGTTATCATTATTACTATTGTCGCCTAAAATGACCGTAGCAGTAAATCACTGTAACATATGCATGTCTCCCCTCCCGTCCTTTAGCATAGCGTACGGAGCAGTAAACTACTGATCAAGAATATTATAAGCGCCTGCGTGAAGAAATCCGGCGAGATTTATAAAGAGGATTAAAAAAAAAAATATACACCAACAGTGGAAAAAAGTACACAAAATCTATCCGTTTTGTTCGCCAAATAGCTGCCATTGTCTGCATAATAGGTATCGATGTGCGGATAGTTGTATGTGCAAATCCGTGTATGTCTGTAACTGTAATCGTGTTATTTATGTATTACGACTGAGAATATAATGGCCACTGTGAACCACACAACACGAGACTAAACACTGCTTAGGGCAAGGCGCCTGTTTCTACGCTAAAATCACTAGTGTTCGAGCGAAATACAAAATTTTTCTAGATAGGCGCGAGAATGAGTGTATCAGCACGCTATTTTTGGAAACACGTTTTAACAGCTTTCTAAAATTTCCAGCTAGCTATGCGGCATAAGATTTTGGAAAAATCTCAAGGTGTTAGCGATAGAGTAGCGTTGTTTTTATATGACCGCTGCAACATTGACCTTTCCTCACTATCACTGATAAAAGCTGTGGTCCGCCAGAATCTGAAATTTCTGACTCCAATCTGACAGTATCGCTGTAACAGAACGCAATCTAAAATCATATTGACTAACATATCGTTCCTTCTGATGAACTGGTAGATTCGCGGCTCGGCTGAATTATGCATTAGTATTAGGCTAAAAGTGTCAAGTGAGTCCCACACGATGACAAGGCCAGCAGATCTTAGTAACAGATACTACTGTTTTGAAAATCGCATCGTATATAATTATACACCGTAATTATGTTCTAGAGTTTTATCCGCAGTTATCATGATGTACTAGTTTTTTATTCTTGTTTGTAAGGCAAAGAAGTCTTCACAGAGTAACTAAATTCTGCATAATCGTGAACGTCAGATCTGTTAGAAAACTAATATTTCGGCAAATATAATTGTACTATGTAGATTTAGTGAAGAATGGGTAGTTTACGTCACTTTATATTATTAATGGATCATCCTTTCTTTGCTGTTATGTTGTTGAAGCCTTCCTGATGTTGCCTATGACCCCTTCAGCTCCTCAGGTTAATATGACGTGCGTGCGCCTGCTACAATTGGTACAGAGTCGGCATATTGGTGACAATGTATCACGAATAAAGGTTAACCGCATCTAATCCAGCTGCTGTGAAAAGTAGTTCACATGCTAAGGAACGATACAAAAGCTACGACAACAACCACAGATGCGGCAAATATTTGACAACTTCCATACAATGAAGTGAAAAGCTACATCTCGGTGCATCTAATCGTCGCACTGAGTATCGACGTTGTTTAAGCTGCCGTCGTGAAAAACACGTCAAATAAAATGGCACTAAAGATGTGATCTATCCTTCACTAGATCCCAACAAGGCAAGTGTACGCGGGGCGATAATTGCCCCTCACGCATAACTCAGTCCCTGTCATTTCGTTACATCAGCCGCTGGCAGCGGCTACGATTGTTCAGTCAGCCTAAATGCGGGGGTAGATTGACCAATCTAGGGTATAGTAATGTCGAAAGCGACACTTGGACACGATAATTACTTGAATAGGATAATACTTATTCGGTGCCGGGAACTCCGTAATCAGAAAAGCGGAGACTCCAGGAGGAGGTTCTTCCATTGCACTTCGGAGGGGCTGAGACCTGCCACTTTCCCGAACTGGGAAAGATGGGGCATGCAATTTTTGGTAGTGGGGGTTGCGCGAACGCAGACCCCCACTATAGTAATGTCGAAAGCGACACTTGGACACGATTATTACTTGAACTTGAATAGGATACGTGAAGACCATTGAGATAGGTGATTTAGCGTTATCGAAGTCTCAAATATTAATGCGTACCGGTGGCGTAATATGGCGTGCCTGGTGCAATCGAGTAGTTATTGTACCAGTGTGTTTATTCAACATTTTAAATGGCTCAATGATTATACCAGTCGATTTTCTTGAGTATGAGGTATATGAATGCTATATTGGTTGCCTCTTTCGATTGATCGAAGCTTTCCATGAAATCGTGTTTTGAAGTGCAATAAAGGTGGAACCGTTTAAGACGGGGCGTATCATTATTGAGCCTTGGAGGCATCGATAAGTTCTTAGATATGTGTAAGGCTGACATTTGACATCGATTAAAAACGAGTGCCTGTGAAGGTACGTTGTGCGATCAGCGCCTTACAGACAACATTTTATTGTACTTTAACTGTAAAAATAATACTACCTTATTCTCAACGTCATTAAATGAGCGTAGGGTTGCCAGTTTCGATTCTTTCATTTATATTACAACAGTCAGTTTCCTACGTTTTACGTAGAACTACACGCAGTCACGATAAAAAAAATGTAGAGTAAGACACCCAAAACGAAGCTATTTTGGGGGAGCGTCTGGTTTCGATCCGTGGAACCTACACTACTGCAATTGCTATCTTTCCAGCCTGCTTTTTAGCCACGTCGGCCATTGCCGTAACATACATCACGGCCGTACCAGTGTGGTAAATGTTATTTAGGAAGCAGGAAAACGATGGTTAAAAAATAAAACTTAAGGCTGTTTGATGAAAATGGAGTCGGGGAACTTGTGTGAGAATATGCGTTTGGGAGACCAACAAAAGACACTTTGATCATAAAAAAATATGCGTTACCTCAGATTTATACCTGAAAAAATGCAGAATTGCTCATGTTTTTGCATTGCTGATATATTGCTTCCGTTCATTCTTGTTTCTTAACATGTAGAGCGGCATTAGGGGGTGCAGCGACTGTTTATATATAATCTCTCATTGTTAAACTTTAGGCGTACCTCCAAGCATTTTATAGATAAACTCCAGTATGTGTGGCAGATCTATATAAGAATCTATTTCATTTGCTTGTTATCAATGAAATTAACTTCGTATGTCGTAATAGTGCGCTATTATGTCAATATTTGCGAATACCTTTGCGAGTCGTGTGATATATATAGTGTTCGACCCAACAGTTCTGTCACACGGTCTTTTGTGTTGTTATACTTGTCGGCCTAGCGAAGTGCTGCTAAAGCACTACTAGCGACACAATCGACTTGTCAATTTAGGGCTCCGGCACCGTTTAAATCTATTCAACAGCGCCAGGTCACCAACGGGTCATTCACAACCCAATTAACAATAAGAGCAGGGGTCGAATGTTAGCCTCTCATAGTTATTTAAAGTGCAAAGGGTCAGCCTAGATATGTTGTATCAATCGACATCGTGTTTGACAAAAGAATCAAGCGACAACTACCGTTCGATGTACATAGCAATCATCAAACACTAAATAATAATAATAATAATGATTCTCGCACGAAAAGATCGCCAAGCAGCTGATACAGATTAAAATAGATATATACACACTGGCGCACTCTACTTCCTTTAGTGAGACTCCAACGCTACAATGTTGTACCATGTACATTCTAACGGCACTCAGTGTGCACGTGAACTCTCTTTCTAAACTGTACGAATATGTACATTTGTGTATCTTTGATTGTAAGCATTGGCACGTTTGATCGGTTGCGAGCAACAATATGGGTTTGTAGCTACTGTGCCAGGTAGGACGGATATTATAGTGACTTCTAAATTAAAGAAGGAAATGTCAGTAAATGAACAGTATTGGTGATTGCGCTGTGACTTCATCTTAAGAAGGACGAGCGTAGACCAAAACATTACGGTATACACACGACCCATTTGTTCTATGTGGTTTCACAAGTGATACATACGAGTATTCGTTATAGAGGCAAATATAATCGAGTAACTTGACGAAACGCATATTTGTAATGTCTGACATGTCTCTGATTTATTGTGTCAATTTAAAAACGCCATGATCCGTCGAACCGTTAAATATGGAAATGACCTTTAAAGAGGTCAAACAGTAGTGGAAGGCAACATATACAGGATGATCCAGAAGCCAATTCTTCTTTCAAACATTCGGAAAAAGCAATTGTTGTTAAAATTTTTTTCGGTCTGGCGTTTCGTTGGAAATCTAACGTTAAGATCCTTTGTGGCAAATATGTGGTGTCTAAACTGAGGCCAGTTTAGAAAATAACATCGAGCGCGTGCAGGATATTTTACTCGGCCTTGGTCTAGAATAATATTCGCACAACTCGTCGCAGCAGTCATATTTTACAGTCGGGTTAACCACATGACGATTTGAATAAACTTTTGCAGTTATGCCTCCAGCGAAACTAAAATGGGCCGTAGAAAAAATGTCTTGCAAAAAATTTAAAGAGTGCATGATCTTAACGAAACTTTCCCAACTTCATTTAAAACTGTACTCGACTGTATCATCGACTGTGTAAAACTGTATCATACTCGACACCGGATATATGCGAAATAAATAGTGTTTGTATCAGCTTTCCATGAAAATTCTCAGCTATAAAAAGTTATATGTTTGAAAAAATGCATTAATTTCGGATCGGCCTTTATTATGTACATAACCTTAAGATATAGATAAGCATACGGTCAAAGGTTTGTTTAGTGTTAATTGTATGTCTATAGTTTATTACAAAGTACCAGTGACTTATAGTTGATAAAAATACTCATTTCAGGTTTGCTGTCACTCAGTTGAGGCATGAAAGCCTGCAGGTGTCAATTACTATCAGTTGGGAAGTTGCTTGTTCTTTTTGAAACTTTTCCCACGAAGTGCTCGATTCCCCTGGCGTAAGGGAAGGAGTGTCATAGCGTAGCGACATCTTATTTTCCGCAAGGGCAAACAGTGAAAGTACTTCGCCGGTTGATAAGGTAGTGGGTAATCGGCACAAGCTGCATACGTAAGTTATCGGCTGAGTGGTGGTAGGCAATGCACCACAAACCAAAAGCAGAGAACAGAGAGAGCTCAACTTTCCCTGGCTTTTCTAAGATTGCTCCTGAGTTGCGTATTGATTTGTATGGGCATGTGTCACTAGTTAACATTGCTGTAAGCAAGAGCTCGCGCGATCCAGACGAGGAGAGGAACAAAGGAACCTCACATTGTAAATATATAGCTGGCGGCTATATCTATTAGCGGTATACGGATATTAGCAAGTCAAAAGAAGTTGTGGGGTATAACCGGAAGGAAAGAATGTAGCCAGCGAAGACGAAAAAGTGGACCTGACGCAGCTGTCGCTACCAGTTCTACAAAACAATGCTTTTTGATTGTTGTCAAAATTATAATTTAAACGGCGTTGTTTCTATCCACCCTATATATATATATATATATATATATATATAT
>MNPL01006430.1:12325-27220 GCA_002081605.1 Tropilaelaps mercedesae | reverse complement strand
GTATCTGAACTTATAACAAACGCATAATAATAATAATAGTAATAGTAATAATAATAATAATAATAATAATAATAATAATAATAATAATAATAATAAACTTGAGCTCCACTGACCTCAAAGAATCGCATCGTCGATCCCGTTCTGATAGCGCTGAATTTGACACGATTGTTTTCCAATCTAAGGTCGTCAATCTTCGAAAGCGCCGGTCGCTCGTTGTACTTTATAATAAAATCGCCCAATACTGTCCCGTACGACACCATAACAGCTAGGCAGAAAATAAACCAGGCGAAAAATGCCACAATGACCGCAGGAGAACTGCATGATGAACGAGGTTTCAACGTAGTCGGCCAATCGATAAATCGAACATCCCGACATCACAGACGGCGTCGTAAGGAAAGAATGTAACAGATAAAACTAATTTTAATTAACAAGAAAACACACTGGGCAAAAAACGCTACATTTTTAAACAAACAAAAACTCTTAATGAAAATTCTGCTATTTTTATTCTAAAGTTGAAGTAATTTCCCTAGTTTGAGATTTAATTGATATTAGTTAGTATTTTAAAACATGTACCTGTGCATTCATGATTTTGATACAGTGTCCTGATTCTAGATTGATTTAAAACCTCATTTTAAGATCAACCCTATTCAAACTCATTAACGCACTCTATAACATTGTTCTCGAGTACACTAACGGTAGGGAGGCAATTAACCCACACTTTGCTTTTCACAGCACCTCACAGTAAATACTTAACCGGTGCTAAATGATATGACCTTAAAGACGAGTGAATATCTGATCGACGTGAGAGTACGATTCTCAAAAATTTTTTCCAAAAACATTTGTTCCGGGCTATGTGGCAATGTGGTGCCGTTTTATTTGAACCAGACGTCATTCACGTGCAGGTTGTCCTTCTGCCGAAGGATTTGGGTGCCATTTCATGATACCGCCCCTAAAAATTTAGCAAGCAATATCACAACAGATGATATACGAAATATTTTTACGTCATCTGCACAAAAAAATTTTCCCCGCATGTGCCAGTATTGCCTCTTTGGGACACCTTGGGTATTGGCAACTTCTTGATTCAGTGAACGCAGCAAAACACAGTTCGCCTGGATTATTAAATGCAATTGCGTCCATAAACGATTCCATTATGCTCATTAGGTATACAATCACTTGAATGACCAAAAACACCAACAAATCTCCTGAAAGAATTTGTTTCACGGTTGGCCCAGTTAATAGTTTACTCCGCTGTGCACATCGACGGCCAGGCTGTGACATAGATGTAACTTCTTATAGCGTCCACTGAAGAAGCAGAGTTAAATCAGTGGACACGAGTAAATTGGAAATTGTGAATCGCTCGTTATTTCTACGAAGTAGCCGATAGATTAAGGACAATTGGCAAAACAATAAAGAGGAACACTTTTTTAAGCAATAACCCAAGCACACCAGAGATTTAGTTTGCGTGTGGGTATAAACGGCTAACGATAAGCTTTATAAGCTGCAACCGATTCAGTTAGCTGAAATCTTCTCACTGTTTCACAAGCAACGTCTTTAGTGTGACAATACACGAGGCCAAGGGATCTTGTAAATAGAACATTATATGATGCAACAATTTAAACATAACCCTAATGCAACACCAACTGGCGTTATTAGAATTATGACGTTCGTTCGTGCTAAGATACCAAAATAATAAAGAAAACAACTATTTGAACCACAACTTTGCTTACGTTGGTCTGAGTTGGAATCTCTGGAACATGATTGTAGAATACAGATACCAGAAGCAGTTCCCTACTGTAAAGGGCGTCTCTATAACAATGTCACCCACCGAGGACCATTCCCGAGGCGATAGTCGGGCTATGAATGTGATCACAAAGGTAGCTGGGTGAGCATATCAGGTAAGAGCAGATACACGTAAACACAAAAGTTAAAAATAGCAATAGTTAAGCAAGACTAGCAACTATTTTATCGTATTGTCGGTTGTAAAGGGTTTTCAGAAACTTTTCTCCTATTATAATATAAAATAAACTATAATATACTATAATATAGAATATCGTATACACGCTCCTTTCAATGCTAGCTAAACATGAATTAAAAACACAAATAACTAAAATAATTATAAAATATACAATTATACCAATGATATGTTAAAAAGCTTAGATTTGACCGTTAAGTATTACTTCATGGACGGGGTGCTCCTAGAAAATATTTTTAAGGTAATAAAAAACGAGTACATTTACGGCTTAAAAATAAGCTACTAGTCAATACACTTGACAGATTCATGCCGAGAAGTTACCGCGATTTACAGTTCAAAGCTTGTTTACCCTACACGCATAAGATTGCTCTTTTATAAGCGACGCCATTTAGTCTATTTATACCTATAGACGTTTAACCCTTTTGCACGGAAGAAACGGGGGTGTCTTTTTGTGAAAAAAAGTGAATAAATATTGTTTTTCACTTTAGTAAGTGACGGGTAGGTTGTTGTCAAAGTAAACATACCGAACACCATCGTGCAAAAAAGAGCAAACCACATTGTCGCAGAGAACGGGCTAAGAAACGTATGCTCGAGAGGGTCAACCTCACGTCTAGCCAGCAGTCCTAATCCAGCTTCAAGGAACGGAAAACTGAAGTCAAGCACATGGTAACGTTCACCGTTGATCGTAAACGGAGCGACAGCAATATCTGCTTTCTGTAACAAACCAAGTAGACGTACAGTGACAGACGTATTGAACGCGTTTAGAAGGCCGCCTTCAAAAAAGCTCAAACGGTTTCACACACTCGTTATTGACAGTAAATATAATGTTATGAATTGCGGTTTAATATAAATAAAATAGAAAATATGCAAGTACGTCGATCAGACATTATACGTCTTGCCTACCCCAAGCAAAATTTCTCCGATCATTCCATTGTAACTTCCGGTGGACTCGTTGTACGATCCGTATGAACCGTCTTCAACTTCTTTTATGAGGAACTGGAATTTTAGCAGCCGGGATAGCTTTTCCAATAGATCAACGATGAAACCGGAATAGCGCTCATTGCCTTTCAGATGTGGGCTGTCATCTCGCATCAGAAAAGGCGGTGTCTAACGAGGATAAAAACAAACATATTGTAGCTATATATCCAGCTTCCAATGCCTGGGGGATTCGAGGTCATAATGCAAACGTCAACATAACGCTTGACTGTATCAAATGTACTTCGTCAAAAAATGGAATTCAAGAATTAGCAAGATACGTTTAGTTATGGTTGTCGTTATATCCTGTAGTGACGAGAATTGCAACGGTAGTGCTCCTATATAGTGTTTCAGTTTTTTCACTTACGAGAATAGTTGTGACGACAAGAGCCCGATTATTTAGGCCTTCATCGTGCTCAAGTGCCTCGTCGGGTTCTCCTTTTGGATCTAGTTCTCTGATGAACGTCAAACCATCTGCTGGACGCCAGTCAGCTACCTTCGGTGCATATTACGAAGTAGACGAGTAAATACGCTGATGGGACATTATGCCACGAGTATGTAGTAAACATTTACTATTTAATTCAAGTAGATGTATGGGTCCGAAGCAACGGTTTGTAAGCTTCATTGGAAACATCAGCATTTCATAAAGATTTTGTTAAAAGAAGTATAGGTTGAGTAACATTGGACGAAGTCGGCTAAACTAGAACTAAAGAGAAAACTAGTTGATCAGGGATCCTACAAATGATTGTAAGCGCAGGATTTAGTATTAGCGATTTTTTGCTTCCGCGAAATTAAGCGTTTAGCTCACCAATAGAATTTTGCAGTGCAAGTCTCAAGAAATACTCAAATCATTGTGAATATTGACCAATGAGCAAGATAGTTTTTGAAGCCATTGCATAAGCTCCTTTCATGATCCTCTATAGATCTCCATTCTAAAATAAAATACGCTTATGCACTACATGCCACACTTTCCCTGTGGACGCATGTGTAGGTCGTTCCGTTTTGGCCAGAAAAAAACAATTTGTTAGCTTAATAGTGTTCAGTCTATCTGTGTTTGCTTGTAGCACAATGCTTCACATGCAGCTGTTGTTCTTACTTGTCGTTTAATAACGTTCTGATCTTGAGAAGGATTGATAGATAGTAGACAATTACACATTAACCGTTATACTGTTATCTCGGCAAAAAAACGTACGGGTTCTATTGAGCTTTGGGCAGAGCGTCATTTCATGACATGGCTCAGATTATGACGGACGTACTTCGAAAGATGTTTTCATCTAAATTATTTAGCCAGTTAGTTGAATACGCCGTATGTGCCGTGAATTGTCAAACGTAGACTAGGGTACCACATTAACCCACCTTTGTGAGTTTTCCATCCTTGAGAAGTTTGACATGAACATGCTTGACTTTGCGGGCTCCTTTGTCATCAAACTCTATGAAGCCAGTAACTCCCTCGAATTTTGTAGACTGAAATAGGCGCTGTATTGGTGACATAACCGCTATTGTCCATCGAGCACAACTCGAAACATAAATATTTGCATTTTTGTAAGTTATGCAGCTCTTTCCTTGTTTTCTTTTGCATAAGCACGAACGCTAATTATAATAAATGAAAGTGTTAGTATTGTTCGAAGCAAAATATTTTAAGTACCTAAAATTAGCTATCTTACCTAACAGTCTATCTTAATTTCAAAAACGACTGAGTTCTTGAAAAAGATAGACTCAGCTGTATAAGTACAAACGTACATATACTAGCTCATACCAACGAATCAATCAAAGAATTAAAAACGATACATGGGACACACCTCACGTATGCTATCATACAATTTGCGTCCATCCTCAAAACCGACTTTACGTGCACAGCTGCCGGGAGAACTCTTAATCGGCTGTCGAAGCTTGGTGAGGTTGTTCAACGTGTGCCCTATCTGTAGGACCGAATCGTAAATAAACGGTAGATTTGGTTCGTTTTCCGACGAATTCATCTCCAACCTAAGTACACACAAAAGATTTACATTCACAAAAATCATTACATGGATGTCCTCTAGTTGTAACAGTTCCTGCATTTTATATCCAAGCATATAGTGACCCGTTTTACAAATATTTTGTTTTCGAGTGCTCTAGTGGTACGATCTAGTTCCAGTTCAGCTGATATTCTTGAATGATTTCGATCAAAGACAAACACATGTCTTTGTCTGTGTGTAAGTTCTGAATATGCTATAATTAAACCTCGAGCTCAGCTGAAGCAACCGATACTATCGCCGCCTTACGACTATATCATCCACAATTTTATTGGCAGACCTATTACTGAAACTTTTTGCCACAAATATAAACAAAGTTTACAAGTGCCAAAGTAAATACAGTAGTCGGTTCTAACATGATGCGCAGCTACGTATGCTTTCGCTACATGCACCTACTTGTGTCAGTGCGCAATGGCACGGTAGAGAGCCCCGACAAGACGCCGGGAAGCAATATCACTTTCACAAGTATACTTTCTGTGATTCTATGTAGTTTATGACTAACATAACTTCTAAAAGCATTTATTATATATATTAGCGGCTTCCAATTTGACTAAATCTTTGGCTAGGCGAACACAGCCAGCAAACTTGATGTAATAATTTTGTAAGTGGGTTCGTTTGTGGTGCTAAAACATGTGAATTCGTTTCTTATAACTCAACTACGTGGAATTCACGGGAGCGAAGCTTACATAACCTATTAAGAGATTAAAGTATTGGCAATTGACTAAACTATCTACAGAATTAAAGCTCTGATATGAATGGTCCAATTGAATCTAAATACAATAAAAATGTAGAACATGCTGACATGCGATAGATCCAGTGCATCTCCCGATTATCTGGGTCAACCAGTGAGAAAGTGTACACGTCAGCGTCGATAAAGTATGTCCGCTGGGTTGAGTTCTCCGGCAACCTGATATCACTGTTTGGCATGATGAAACTATAATAATCCTGCGAAAGACCCGACATAGAAATCTAAAAGGAACAAGAAAAATAGATTAGGCAAGTCTTGCACAAAATGATTATCCAAGGTGGCATAGTATCTAAACGCTAAACGTGCTTAATAAGCTAATAAACTTTTCTTCCCAAAAAGGATAATATCACAAAGACAGTTTGTACTCGTATTAAGTATTAAGTTACGCTAAAGACCCCACCTATTTCAGGTCTTCAAAATCAGGCTACTTATGAAGCTAACTTTCGTTTACGGAATCGCTTCACAGCCGTGGTCCCGGCAGACCTTGATACACACGATAAATGATGCCTAGCACTCTAGTGGTCTATACAACTATCCGACAGCATTCTTCGGTGTGAACCTTAGACAAGTGTATCATTTATTTATGGATAATTTTAGCAAAAGTCAACGTCTTTAGATATAAGATACAGATGAACTATTCAATCTCTTTGAGGGCGCATAGTGTACCTTGGTACAGGTTATCAAACATATCATCATCACTGAAATTTCAACTCTAGTGACAATTATTTAGACGCGAACCAAAGGATGATTTCTTCTTACCGGTACCTCACTACATACTTCTGCACAATCTATTTCTTTTTTTACACATGTGTATGGGCCGAGCCGCCTCAAGCGCATAGTCTCCAACTCAACACGATTCTAATAGCCGTGTCACGCTCTGTAATTTCATAACGTCGTTTACTTGGGGGTACTTGCCTATGTCTTGATCGAAAAAACAGGGTTGAAAAAGGCATGAAACATGCATGTATATTCCATGAAACAGCAAATAGTCATGCTTGATAGAAAGTATAGCCATAACCGCCTTTAAACAAGCCATTTATTCGAGCACGGTGGCTTCTTTCCCCTGCCAAAGAAAACAATCTGATCGATTTAAACTTAAAGCTCGGAGTTCATTTCTGTTTTGCATAATTTTTTTTTATTCACGTTGGAACCCGTTTTAATCTGCCTAAACCAAAATAAAACTAAACCTGTCAACGGTACAAACATGCCTAAAAAATCCTTTGTGCTTTTCTCTTTACGAATGCCATCAGCGAAGTGGCTCAGTCTTAGCTAAATATAGCTAAATGATGTTCGTAACGTTTAATGAATGTCAGAGAAATTGATATGTCGATTTAGAGTGCGGCAGAGAAAAACAAGAGCGTGAGAGAGAGAGAAAATACTAAGGAGTATACAGAACACATAGTCATTAGACCGGTGTGTGCAAAATATGATCCTAATATCCTACCGCACGACTCGGCACTAGGGTCGACACACACTAGTATCGATGTTGCCACCAACATCGGCAAATAAATATCTTAAGCCTCATGCAGTGATAAGGGGACATTCTAATATGGCGGTCGTGCTAGCATATTGGATAATGTAATTCTAAGCAGAGTAAATTATCGGAAATTCTGAGAAGCGACGGCAAATGACGTTATTCCAAATGGACCCAATAGTGAGCCCCATTGCCGTTGATTGGCTCTTGTACTGTCAATCGTACCAACGCACCTCTTTAAGAACCTGATGGACCGACTTGCTTTCGATATCAACTACCACGTGACGTATGGAGAGCTTAATGATGTTATCCCAAGGGTTGGCATCCACAGATAGGTCAATCGGTACAAGACGGCGACCCTTAAATTCAGGATCCTCTTCGAGTTCATTCATTCGCAAAAGACCTTTGCCATGGAGAAAACGAAAAGGAGCGGAGGATTAGTGTATACAATCTAGAATACGTTCAACTCATAGCCACGAGATTTGCTCAAGTTTCATTGAAAGCATATAGGTAAAGTTTACTGAATGAATATGTAAATATGCAATTTCTTACATTATGCGCAATGAGACAGCGAACGTCTTTGCGTCACCGGTGTTTGATGAACTAATGAGTAAGAGAGGTTTGCAGAGTCGTTTTTAATCTGAGCCATATAACCCCGTAATGGCGCCTGATGCCCCTTGTCTTACCAGTGCTGGTGTCATATATGTAGACAATGTGGTTCCATCCCATATGGAGTATCAGTTCTCTGACGACCTCAGCAAGATCAGACGGCGAAGGAGCTAACCCGAGTGACAAGTCGTCCGGATCTTCGAGTTCCCGGTTAAATCCTGTTCGGATGTGCGGGATACGTACAGCTGAAGACACTGATGAGATAAGAGAATCTTCTACAGATGACTCTGCTCCCACAATTGCGACAACTCCGCTCTCGAACTGTCGACAAACTGTACGTGTAATACAACGTCGAGTAATAACTTTACGCAGTTCATCTTGAATTAATACTTCGCAGGTGCATGCACTTAGAGGAAACTAAATTACAAAAAGTGATCACATTAACATCACATTTTGTTTTTTCTATTGAAGCGAAAGAGAATCTCACATGCAATTTGTAATTGTAGCTTTGGTTTTTAACTCGAGTCTGCATTGAAGAGAATTATTGCCTCACACTCCCTACCTAGTTGGTTCCACTCCACATAAGAATCATACAAGAATATGGAGAAATTCTGAGCATTTTAAAACCACTTCGTTGAGACCTTTTTTCAGTATCTTTCATTTTTGTCGGAAAGCTGACATAATGAGAAATCTTTTGACATAGATTGACGTCGAAAAGTAATTACTTTTACAATATACATTTTAATATTAATTGTAAAAAAGTATATATGCGATATCATAAGCATTTTATTTTTTGGTTCTATTTAGATCTTTTAAAATGAGATATGCATAAGTGAGATTTCGTGTGGAAATTTTTTCTTTTAAAAACGATGCACTTGTTTGACTTTCATGCAAAAAAGTAAACAAGTATTCTGCAGGTATTTAAACCTGTTGTACCCACTTCTACGTGAATGACGACCAGTTTAAAGTACATCTCTCTAAGACCCACTCTAATCTCAATAAATAAATTGTACCCAGGAAGAATTTCAACATGATAAGCGAACGGTCGTCAGATCCACCACGCATTCAGTTACAGTGGCTAAGAATTATTCGCAGATCTGATTTCACAACGACAAATATACCGACGATTCTAGGGCGAGAATTATCTCTAGAAAAATTTGCCTCCATTACTCAGAATCTTTGACTTTTCACTTTTCAAAAAGTGTAGTGAAAACTATTTTCTTTTCCTGGTATTGCATAGCTCGTATATCAACCTCACTTTGTTTCGCCACAATTGTAAGGCCTGATAGCTGACTATAGTCACATCACTTACCTCATCGTAACGCTTTGCACAACTCGTAAACAATATATCTGATTAGAATAACTCGTTAAATACAAGAGTGTATACAAAGGTAATTTCTAAAAACTAAGTACCGGCGAAGATCGAGGCGACTATATTTTTTAATAAAATTTTGTTATTAAAGCGTAACATAAATCAGGTAACATAAATCATAAAGCATGTTAAGCACGCGAGATTGTTGATAAATTATTATCTAACAGCATTCTAATATGCTTGAGATAACGACTGGGTTTGTAATGCTAAATATATTTATCGGTATTTATATTGCATGCTTAGGATTATAGTTTTTTCGTAAAAACGACACAACGAACGTGCTACAGAAACACACCAGAGACAAAATAATGGATATAATTCTTGGTTATTGTTATGAAGCGAATCTAGCTCGTCTGCATAAATTTTTTTATACTACTTCTCACCCTATGTGAATATTATATTTGCTGCACTTTCCGGAAAAAGATAATGAGAACATTCCACGTACTGTACTTATTCACAGGGCAATATCAAATACAACCTTAAGAACCGATTCCTACATTAGATCATTTTAGTCATCGGTCTTACATTAGGAATGTCGTTGTGCAAAGTGCTATTCTTAGTGGAAAACTCTTGTTACTATTATTCCTTTTTCTATATCTATTCTCCTTATTATCATTCTTTCTTAATGCTTCAACATTTGATTCAGCTGTTTTCAGCAACCAGGTGCGCCTAACGCATAGCTTTTATGAAACTCCAATTCAGCTTCCGTAACATATTCCTCATAACACAGCCTGAATGATGGACATCAAAATCCGCATGTAGAACATATCAGTTTGTTCCTCCTTGTACATCCCGAATTGCGGGCATCAAAAACTGCACGTAGGAGATACCAGTTTATCTTTCATAGCGCATCCTGCCATCGAAGTCATAGACATCGAAAATCGCATCCAGAAGGCTCCAATTTCATAAATACTACACATCAGTGTATTATTTATGACACACTCATCATAGGCATCGAAAATAGTGCATACTGAATCATAAACATCGAAAAGTGCACGTTCAGGCTATCAGCTTATCTTTCATAGCACACCCCGTATCATAGATATTGGAAAGAGCATGTAAAATACGCCATTCCATCCTCCCTAGTATAACCCGAATTACAAACGTCGAAAACCGTACGTAGAAATCGGTAATAGAGTCATCGACATTAAAATCCACACGTAGAACTTACTAAACCGCCTTTCAGAGCATACTCCAAATCATTGATAGTGGAAACCGCATGCAAAATCCACGGAATCATACTTCGCAGTATTATCATATACAATTTATTAAAACAATCCCCCCTCGGCTTTTCTAAGTTGACTCGTATGTTTCCCGTATGTTTTCACTCTTATTAGGAAATCATTAAACCATTAACCCTACGGAGGTTGATTCCAATGTAATTTGACAACACCCGATATAATTTGGACACCTGTTCTGCGCCACCTGGCATGCGTGCATTGTCAGGGTGAAGCAATCCTACTCGTTGTACCATAATACAGTCGACTAAATGATAGTCGTCAGCGCCAAAATTTGAATCTGCAAAATCGGCCGAAATTGAAGAAGATCGCAAAAACACCAGAACAGAGCCTCTCTTGGAAATCGTATATCTTATCATGTTCTACAGAGTGACCTCTATCGTTCTGTGTAATTAAAAATTCGAAAAATGAATAGACCAGCAGGCTCTAAAAGAACAAAATGACGAAAAAAGCCGATTTCTCGATTTTTTGCAAAACAGGAAAATTTTTCAAATAAACTGTTTTACCCAGAAGCATTTCTCACCCGCTTTTACAACATATCAAGCAATGGGCAAAATAAAAACATCGAGGTGCAAAACAAGCAAACACACGAACAGTTTTAGTGTAAATAGATCCACTACGTGATATAGAGCTTGACCTTGACCTACCAAGATTGCTTCACAGAGTAAAATAGCGCAATGGCTTTCATGAAAACTTTCTTCTATAATTTTTTTATGATCACATGAAATTCTGTAGGCCAATATGCAGTACACAACCACTTTAAACAAAGACTAAAATGCCCTTAAATGCTGGTAGCTCCGTCTAAAGCGCCATACTGCGAATGAAGTTGTGATAGGAAGCACCCGATTATCCTAGGTGTCTTCAATGTAAGTACATATTTTTCTTGCTAATGGATCCTGATAGAGAATAATTTTTCACTTTAGAGCGCGCAAACCGGCTTGTGCAGATAATCAAAAGTGAAAAAAACTACTCGTCTACATTGGCTTGTCCACAAGTGGCTTTGCTGTCATAAAAAATCTGAAATTCTAGTGTGAAACACGAAGGAAAAGGTACATAATTTTACATTGATTTTGGTTAAAAGCTATCAAACGATTTGTAATTGAGTAGCTTTCAGTTTAAGGCCTGCTCCGTTGTAGCCGACAAAGTGTAAAAATTGTAAACTACGAAAATGCCTGGTCTAGCCTCCTGAGGCTTTAGAACAACGGCGAGGGCAAAACTTGGTCCGGGTCGACAGTAGTGTGCCTAAGGGGCGTGCTATTGGTGTCGCCCCTGAGTTTAATATATCTATCGCTTCACACGCGAGCGCAGGCGGAGCGGCTGGGAGGCCGGCGTCACGGAATGAGCCAACAGGGAGCAGATCGTCATAAATCACTTTTTCGTCTTATAAGCGTCTCATTCCTCTTGAGAGCCGACATCGAGGAGCACTTGACGCAGCCCCGCCAGAAAGTTCCACACTCGCTTGCGCACTCTTTCCATCGCAATGAAAGAGAAGTAAAAACACAGCAAAAAAGGTAAATGTTATGCCGTCAACGTCGTAGCCAACCTAGTTGCTTCTATCGCTTAGATAAACAGAAGCGAAGCGATCCAACCCGCCACCTATCTTTGTCCTGAGCCGCCTACACAGCGGCACCGCCAGTCAAAATCTGTTTCTGTTTTCCAGGACCTACCGGTGATTTTTGGTAGGGAAACAGAGCGCTACAGCACTTCACCACCGCACGTCACTGGTACGTCGACAGAGAAAGACTTGGCCGCGATAAGAGAGAGAAGAGAGCGAACGAAGGGATGAGCCATGAGCGAGAAGCCACCAAAATCACCACTGACATTATAGGAAGACGTCCTGTGTACCCATCCGTATTTATGTCATCATTCATATACAGTTTTAACTAACTTCAATGTACCCGGCTGACGTCAGTCGACACTGACATATATTAGACATACACCCTTTTTTCCGTAACCCTATATTGAGTCACAAACCCACGCTTAATACATACTGCTGCACCTTATGGAAGCTTCCCTTGTTCATGAAATTCAACATTGCAACATAGAGTTCATAGGCTTAAACCCTGGCTGCAAACGACGACGAAGGTGGTGGATCAAAAAACATATTCAGCCAAAACGTTGGCGCACAGAAAAGAGGGCCTGATTCCTGCGGAAGCAATCGGCTAAGAGGGCAAACAGCAGGAAGGAAGACTAGGGCCAAACAAGGCGGCAGGAAAAAAGCTCTTTCTTTTCGCCCGATCCTTGGGCAGGAAAACCTCCGGAAGAAGGAGGGGCTTGGCTTGGCCGTTCATCGAAGGGGAGCGCGAGGAATCGTGTGAAATGCTTGACTTAAAACTCAAGAGATTTCCCCGGGGGCTGTGCATATGTGTGTATAGCCCCTTTATGTCATGAATCGCCTGCGTTTCGCGGGTGACGTAAGAGGCGCTTCCGTAGTACAGCTTTTCGCTCACTGCACAAACTCAATGTAAAGCTCCCGGAACCAATTGGCAACGTTCTTCCTTAGTTTTTTTGTAGGTTTTAGGTGAATTAGTGGTGCAGACCATTCCATCACACTGCGTCGCGTAAGCCACTATAAGACTCCAGGAAAGCACATCATTCATAAATGTACTGGACGACGTTCACGCCATAAATCTAGAAAGTCGATAGAACATTAGAGTAAGAATAAAACCATCTGGTCATGGGCAGTCAAACGAAGTAACTGTATGTCTTACAATCTCGAACAAGCTGTCTGCGTAGAGCAGGGAGTTATAGAATCCCATACGAGGCAGATTTTCAAACTTCTAATTTTTAACAAAAAAGTTCTGAGAGGTGGACATTTATTGAAACTAGTAAAAGTAAAAAAGATTGCCAAAGAACGAAACCAACCCTGGACGAAAATTCTGTTTTTACTGGAAAGTGAAGGTCATCAGGTTGTGTTAATCCAATTCTGTTGAACAATCGCCAGTAATGGGATACAACAAAGCAATGATCTTGCACAGAGAGAGTTTTAAACGGTGATCCAGTAGCAACCAACAGGGTACACAATTTATGTAAACTGGAATATGATTTATTTGCACCGCCTTAGAAGATCTTTTTAATCCTTAGCATGAAGCTGGAAAAGACTTATACGCTGTTTAAACTAGTCTACTAGTTCAAGTCTTCGTTTATTATTTTCAAAACGCGAGTCTAAAGCCGATTGAAAACGTAGTTCACATATGTCTCACTTTGGTGCACAGAGGTTACACTGATAAGATTCTGATTAGATAAGACTGATTAGATAAGATAAAATTTGATTTCGAAGCTAACTTACAGTAACGCAGTGAATTAAGAAAGATAGAATGACTAAGGAATTGAAGCCATTGATTACATAACTGCAACCCTCCTATCTTCAAAATGAAGATCTTTGTGTTTTTGATTAGTCTGGTGCAGGAAAACCGAAAACTGGCGATGCTTATTATTCAAAACTTAATCAGTTTAAAAATGCTGTCGATAGCTAAATTGGAGTGGACAATGCTGTTAGCACATACATACTGTCCAAACTTTGCGAGAGCACTGGCAGTATATGTATCATAAAGGAACGCAGCCATAGATCCTACATATTAAATAAAAATTTGATTTAGTTCAAAAGTCTCAGTTCTACAAGACATGCACCAAAAAAAAATTTCATGGGAAAAATCAGCTCTAAGAAATTAACTACCTAGCAATAGCGAAACAGAAAACATAAAACAGTCAAACGATTATACGCTGAAACTTAGTAATAAATCATTGTGAAAGAGCTGAATGAAGCTAAATAGTATATTAACAAAAAGGAATTCCTAGGAAGATAGCCAGATTCTCACGTTCAAGGTAGTTCTCCCAAGTCTGTCCCTCCTTAAGCATGATTGGTATTGCCTGCATTTGTACTTCTGGGAATTCGCGGTTATCCGTGTTCACGCGATCTACAGCGCGTGCAAACACTTTCGATTCCACCTGGCCAGTTTCTGCACTAAATACACCGGCTGGAATAGCAAACGCAGCAAGGATTAATGATATTAATTTTACTACGTCTTGACATGACCCGTTCATTATGATTTCGCAACGACACATCGCAGACTGCACGCAGCTTGAAATCAGGCAATAAATGAATTTAGTTTATCATACATTAGACATACTTTTATGAACCGAACAAAGCCATTGGGTTACTTAATGTATTCTACGGCGTCCTTGCAATATTCTTTAATAAAGACTGCAGCACCAGGGCAGGACTCTCTCAATATATGTACAAAGCTTTGCAAAGCGAGATTAGTATTACAGACAACTTACTCAGCAAACGAATATCGAACACAAATTATTGATGAACTAGGTATCAATATATAGATATTATCTAAAAATAAATATGTGCTTATTATGCGTTAAATCTACTCAACTGTGCCTTCATTGGAAACGCTAGAAAACGTAGACATAGAAACGTTCGGTAAAAAAGTAAAGATGTATGCCGATACTCCACCTGAGATTAATAATTTTTTTGCCATGGACG
>MNPL01006430.1:0-11776 GCA_002081605.1 Tropilaelaps mercedesae | reverse complement strand
GGCAAAAGCTGTGACAGAGAATCGACTAGGTTCATTAGTTATACCTGCCATTAGTATATAAAAATGAGAACGATTTACGAAAAGTTACTTATAAATTGTATTGGTTCATTAGTGTATAGATCTGCCCGTTAGGTCTAAATCCATCCAGCTTCTTTATTGCATATTGTTATCAGATCTCCATCAATTCATGTACCCAAATGTTCGACTGCGCTAACATGACGTGAAAACAGGCGCAACGCACCCCCATAAATATCAAAGCGTCACATAGTGTTTCTGTAACATAATTGAATTCTTTGAAACATAATCTTGAAAACCCCGTTTGGTATAATTCAATGAAAAACAACCGCATGGTACTACGTTTGTGCTTCTTGAAGTGTTGCTACAGTAAGAAATCATCTTTGCATCAAATGTGCATATTATTATAACACAAATCTAACCAGTGCTCTGATTCCGTCTCGATTTGCTCAAGGGATAATTTATATGTGACTGTCCATTGCCGTGTTCTGACGTGGGTTCCTAATAGATACTTAGAAAAGCTAGCTCGTATCTTTCTGGGACATAAAAAAAGCAAAAACACTTTAGCAACAATATTTTACTTCAAGATGCACAAACGTAATACTATGCGGTTTTCATTGAATTATACTAAACGGGGGTCCTCATACGTAGAGGAGATTGCGTTTCAAACTTGCAAAAAAAACATTACGTGACGTTTTGGTATTTATGGGAATCGGTTGCGCGTGTTTCCATATTGCGCAGTCGAAAATTTGGTTACATGAATTCATGGAGATCTACATAAACATATGCAATAAAAAAGCTGGATGAATGTAGACCTAACGGGCAGATCTATATACTAATGACCCAATACAATTTATAACGAACTTTTTGTAGATCGTTCTCAACACGTATTTAACACGCACTCAACACGCAGGTGTTTCGGAAGCAAAATATAACAATGAAATGGACCCACATAACAATTTCATATGCAAAGGCTTGAGCTTCTGTTGTGTACGACACATACTATTTACATATTCACACTTACTGACAAGAACATTTTAATGCACCTTAACGTTTCACGCATTAATCAGAATAAAAAAAGCATAGTTACTAATGTAGGACCTGCCACGATCAGACGACCGATGGGTCTGACACCGCCCAAGCAATAACTTGGACTCGAGGGATACGGTGGACGTATTGTTTCCTAAAGTTATTCCTGCGGTTAAGACAGTCTGACTATCAGCTCTAGTCGAAACCTTAGAGTTGCAACACACGCCTAATCCTGCATGCGCGGCAGTGTAGCAGCAACAAAATCGAAGTTGCGGAATTTCCTACTCACCAATCTTATAGGTCCCTCCATGAGCTCGCCCTATTGAGCACAATGCCAGCACTATTAATGCACTTCCTGACAGGACGCACCAACGATACATCGTGCCGGATAACTGCCGAGTTTCTAGCGGATTATATGCTTTGACTAAATACACTGTTCCATATCATATTACGCCTGACAGGCTCCAACGCCAATATCAACCGTCGACGCGTTAGGGTCCGCTTCAGGTGTAGTCTCATCGAAGTAAATTCGATTTACCCTCGTTTCGACGAGTTGAGGCGCGTTGTTGACATTCTGGTAGACCACACACTGGTTGCCGACGGCTTCTTCTTGCTCTAAAAATAGACAACTAGCAGTCCTGACCGAGGTTTGGTTTTTAGCCACCGACCGAGACTATTCTCGAAAACAGCGCAACAGACGATGCGAGGGGACCCATCGTGCCGGACAGCGTTATGAGGCTACACCGTTATCTCAGAGCAATTGGTTTTTTGGGCTAGAGTTAAAACAGAGCACTCTAGTGAGACCCTGACCGAAAATACAAAAGCTAGGTATTGCCGATGGTGTGGAATACTTGATAACCGTGCATTTTTAAATAGTCGACGAAAAAGTTATGCCACACACTCATTTTACTCTGACTACCAAAGAGCAAACAGCTTTTGCAAATCTCTTAAATATTTAAAATTATTGTCCATTCAAGTCTCACATCAGACGAATGAACGGGCTCCCTTCATTATGGCTATGCCCGAAACTAGTTTCTGTCATTGTTGGTAATGTCAACATAGAATGTGTGGGGCTACTCGGAATGCTGGTCAGGTTGATGTTCTTAAGCTGCTTCGAGATAAAGACCTTCAAAACAACTATTTAATATCGTACTAACATTAGAAGTATTGTATTTCATTGTATTGGAATGATAAAAATAGTGGCCACATCGAAAATATGAAGACCAAAGAAGTACAATAAAATGAGGCTAATAACTGCAATAAACTGCATTTGATGGATGTTGGTAAGTATATGTAGTTGTGTATTATGGATGTACCTACCAATACATTGCAAAAGCCACTGTACCACAATTCGATGATCCTGCGACATGCCATGAAAGCGCACAGTAGCGTAATGTGTTACTCAACGTACCTAGGTATTCATACTCAACCATTTAAAAGCCTATTAATGCTTAATCCAAGGTATAAAATTCTTAAAAGCCTTTGGGTGTTTAATCCAGAATTTATTTGTTCTTGCATGTAATGTCGTTCAACAATGTCGCCCTCTACGTATTGTTTCTATAATAGAAGGATATAATAACTAGGTCATATATACTCTGCATTTAGATTTCTTCAATAATTTATCATACTCTAAATCCACGAGTCTAATGACATACCGCCGTTTGTTTTTAAGATTTGTTTGTATGCATTAGGTTTCTTAACTTATCTGTATGCTGTAAAGCTGAAGTTTCTAAAACAACTGTTGGTGTTCCGATAGTTGTCTCCATAAATTTTGACAAATGGCATCAAGAAGATAGAAGAATAATAGACCTTTAAAATAGGTTGTAAACGGTCAAAAAAGGGAGTTTTCATTTCCTAAAAATTATGCAGATAACATTCAATTCAGTTCAAATTGGAAGATTTTTCATAATTGATAAGCTTGAAAAGGCGATTTTCAACTGTCTCTTTTTATTTTACCTATGATTGTGAAAACATTACCTAAGAAAGCATAGCGCGAATACTCAGGTTGGCCTTAAAAAGTCTTTCGCATTCCTGGGAACAAATGGGGATCTTATCCATAAGTGAGCTCAAATAATTAGTACTTTTAATTAGTACACTTAATTAATACATTTTATTGCCATGCTTAATAAGGTGCATGGAATATTTTATCTTGCTCTACGCAAAACCATATAGCTAGCATTGTCGTCAAACTGTAACGAGATGGCTGTCGCGACTACTGATGTCCGAACATGTGCACGGTATTTCTATAATTTATGTTAAATTGAAGCATTGTTTGACCCCCTGACGTGAACAAAATTTCAATTACTGCCTCTAGCGTGCACAAAATGGTCCCTCACAGGCAAATCTGTTTGGCTCTGAGGTGTTCTCAACTCAGTTGAAAACATTTAGCCTGTTTAATTTGAGTTGGGCCAATGACGATATTACATTGTATAAAGACTATTAGAATACAGTTCAGCTTAAACAAGGACTACCGCTTTTTTAGTCTACAGAATTCCATAACTTTTTGTTAATAGGAAACTGCTATGAGCCTTTTTACAGATTATCCGCTTTAAGGTTGCGTCCAGGTGCTCCGCATATATGCAAAATCAAGATGCAATGTGAAACTAAAAGAACCCGTTTAAAGACTACATTGCGGTCACCGCCCTTAGACATGTCTTACAATGGAGTCATTGAACGTTTAAGTAATCATAAGTAACAACACGCCATAGAAACCAGAATTTTTCGAAGTCTTTGAAAAATTCACACACAAATTACACTGCACAATTTGCTAGCACAAATTAAGGGGTCTGTACTAAAAAATTTGAATGGATATACCGGTTACTCCACGAGCAGAGAGTTGAACTTATTTAAATCGACATAAATCAAGATTACATCGACCAAACAGGTTTTAAATTATTGTTCTCTTGTTGAATACTTTTTCCAATGTGACGATACTTCTCGATACGCTTGGTACAGGGATATAAACGTCTATGCGTGACTTAGGGCGGCTGAGCTCTCCATGTAATGATACATGAATAGTGCGCCACAACGGTGGGAGAAAATGGCTTGTTTTGCCCATGAATAAAAAAGGAAACAATTGTTGTTAAACCCATGAAATTGAAAGAAATGTCAGAAGAAATTGTTACAGTTAGCATGGCTCATATACAAACCGGCTTCTACGTGGGATGTATTTAATGCAGTAACGAATGACAGAAACGGCAGCTGGCTTTATCAGACCTCCACATGGCCGCTCGTTGAAGGCTTTTAAAGTTCTATTCAAATTTTTTTTTTTTAACCACGGCATTGTAGCGTACGATTCGTGGCCTTCAGGGAAAGAGCTATACTCTGCGATTTGTTAAAGAAGTGACTAAAGAATTTTTGATTGAGGGAGCAGATGCATTGCAGCGCAACCAGTCGTAAAGCACACGCGAGTAAGCATTACAACCGAAAGAACCACGTAAACACACGGGCTTAATCCCCGCAGTTGCACAGTCACACTTGACGGGCCCGTTTACGGAGCAATGCGAACGCGATACTGTCCAAGTTAAATCTTGGCCGAGGATCAGCCCTAACAAAAGGTAAGCCGCCAAGATAATTTGATGTCGGAAACCTTGGTGACAATCGTTGGAACAGTTCTGAAACCGCAACGCGGTTATTGTTTCGGTTTTGGTAAAAATCTGATGCTTAATCAAATATCAATTATTTTCAACCATTGAGTCAACGTTTTACTTGCTGATGAGATCTCACGGCGACCCTCACAGAAGCGACAGAAGGCGGCAATGAAGAGGATGTCGCGGCGGCCATTTCTTTTCATATATGTTGCCTTTTACGAGGTAATAGTACGCGTGATTTAAAAGCCACGACACATTCGTACAATGTGGAACCTATTCGTTTGAAATTTATTGAGTAGTAATTTTTAAAGCCATTAGCCATCATGCGAAACACTCAATTTTCTTTGTCCATATCTAGACAACATCTGCGTACAGTCTGGACACAAGAGAGCAGCGTTACGTATAGTCTGTAAGGATATTGATTTAGTCAGGGAAATATTTATTAAGCCTAATTGCACAACCAGCTGGACATTAATATTGAACCTTAAAGCTAATAGACTTCTTCCTTCTGGGCTTTTGAAAATCAAGGTGTAGCTGAGTTGTGTAAACCCTATTACCGATTTGAAAGCGACGTTATTACAAGTGTTAATTACATGTAAAGTGTCTGGTTCACCCAAACCAGTATTCCTGTAATGTAGTCTACACACCTTTTTTAGTTTTTCGTTAGCATCAAATATATCGACACACAAAGTTCACTTGAATAAACACTCCCTTTTAGAAATCAATTTTCAGTAAGTGTATAAAGCATTATTCATTCAACAAAACTGTCTGCTTCATTCACACTTTTATTAAATTACAAGGTCTTGAAGCCAGTGTGCTATTTGGGCATACATACAAGGGATGGTGGAATATACGTAATTTGGCTTACATTTGGCCCTCATAAAGCATTGCATGTTTAGCGCAAATAGAGATAACCGTTCATCCCCCTTAACTGTTAATCTTTAAAAAGTTATCAAGCATCAAATATCACCTAGAGTGATTAAAGCAAATTTGTCATGTGGATATGTTTGTGTTATACGGCTTATATCAACAGGTTTGTTTTTGTTTTTTGCCAAAGTCTCCAAAAGATACCGCCGAGGTGACTGTCAAGATAAATAAAGTCCAGCCTATGGAACTACGCGCATTAGGTTCCAGCTCGAGGTATTTACTCGAAACTGTAACTGTTCTCGTTCATTTCGGCACTTGTTTGCTGTGTATGTGGGGTGCATGGATCTTAGTTACTACAAAAACTAAGCGTAAATGCTATTAAGTGTAATATGGAGATTTAAAATAAACACTAGCCGGATCATCAAGCACGACAATGACCTTTTAGCTCAAGTCATTCACCACTAAGGTGTTAAGTGAACATTTAATGCATAAAGCTGTAACTTAAGTTCTTCGAGCGGTTCATAAATATTTACTGTAGACGGCACTATCAACATTTATTGTCACATGTCCCAATAATTTATAGTGAGGCCAAAATAGATCTACCAATGAATGACAGCTAATGTTTTGATAAAAATTTTCGCTATCTCTAAATTGAAAAAAATTTGAAACGTCTAGGGGCAAATAATTATGAAAAGCGGCTAGTAGCAAATGCATATAAACAACGATTCGCCTACTTATGAAGCATAGCTAGAAGAGCAACTTTCATGCAGATGGTGCTCAAAACTTATATTCTTAAGTTACACCATACCAACAAAAATTATTAACCTGGCTGTCGGTTAATTCGTTATGAGCATTGTACTAGCTGCGATGAAAGCTCCATTAAATATTTAGTCTACCAGTGCCTCATCTGCAATTACGTCAGTACTGTACTCATTACATAAGCAATAAAAGGTCCGTATACCACGATCGTCATCGTTTATGTATTGTCGTATATATCTTCTAAGGCTACCTGATTTTCAACAAAGTCGTTGCTTGCTTAAACCAAAGCTAAAAACTGTTCTTGTCCTGAAACGCATTTTCACTTGGGTGAGAGGTACGGTTTAGCGTTCTTTAACAAATAATTTGACCACCGCTGCTATTTCTAACACGTTTACCATGCCTTACTATTAATTGTAATTTAAATTCCATTTAACCAAGTATTTACCTAGAAAGTACAACCGGTGTGATAACCTTTGCTCAACACTTTTGTTTGCTATACTAGCTACTGACAATGCTATGCTTGTTACTGTCGGCTGAGATACGACAAATATTTTGCGTGTTGGTTCCGGCTTACAGTGACTCTTAGATAGTGAAGTCGAACCAATCTGTATAAATTAATTACACGTCCGAGATTGTGCCGTTCAACTAAGCGAATGTGTACTAAATACGCCTTCGGCTTTGCGTCTGTAAGAGGAATGCAGAATTTATAGGGTGAGGCTCACTCCCTCGTGTAGGTTCCGAAACAGCTAGGAGGTACTTTCACAATCCATTGACTCAATAACGCGCGCTTCCTCCATCGACGGGACATTATAGTATTTAATATTTCTAGAGCGCTCGAAGTTGAACAGGCCCAATTGTTTCATCTCAATTATTATTGGATAGGTGCCCATATATTAATTGCACCGCATAGCCTATTGCTAATTCTGTCGTCAATGACGGATTAGTATTTAATATCGTTCGTTGGTCTGAATATGGGCAGAACGGAGGGGAAATGTGCTGGGTTTCGACCACGCTTAAGTGTTCCGTCTGCGTTGCGTAAAGGGTACGTGGCCATAAGGATGGGCAGCTGAAGTCTGATATCCTTCTGGAGCCCCTTTAGAATAACCACGAACTATAACCGACACAACAGAAAAAAGCAAACAATTTCGTGAAACAATGGCAACAACTTTTTTGAGGTAGGTTGAGCTAAACTGTTACCAAAATACACCTATCGCCTTACACTGTATTCGGTCACAGATATCGATTACCTCCAAATGGTAGCAGAAGCAACGCTTTGAACATCTCCAATATGATTTGCAAAAGTAATGCACGCATCACCTTTTGACTTAATAGAACACGATTCGTCAAGCTGTATAAATGTCAGTAATTCTTTTTAATATTGTTGGCAGTTGTAATAGCATAATTTATTTAGTCCTATTCAGAACGATCCACGAAATCCTCGACTCTGGCAGAAACTTACGAAGACGTCGTATTGAATTCGTATAAGATGACAGCCTCGCAGATTTGTGGGTGGTAGTGGGGGTATATAGAGTAGCTCGTTCTCCCAGTCAGATACCTGCCTGGGCTCAATCTTTCCTTTTTCGATGGTTGCCAGTTCTCGAATTTCAGTAGCAACAACCTAGAATATCAGGAACGCAGATTAATAGTTAACTACTGATTCTCACAGAGCATCCGCCGCCATAAGCATAATCATTAAATATTGTTTATAGAGAGCTCGAAAACACACGACTTCAAGTGTAACCGTCGTGATTCCCAGCATGCTTCTTTGTACGTGAACTGTGTATTCGTCACTACGTTTTGTCTCTGAAAAAACAAGTTGTGTTTTGGAAGACGGACCTGAACGCTTTTCAACACTGAGCTCTACTATCTACTCGATCTACTGCGTGAACGAAAAGTCTTCCAAAGACCTCTTCCAAAGAATCCCTACGTGGTCGCTCAGGTTTGTACCTATGGCTGATGCGATGATTGATCGTTAACCACGTGGTAATTTTTCCTGACGACAGTTTTTCACGGCAGTTTATCTACGGCTTCATTGTGACTACAGTATGTGTCGGATAAAACACATTTTGAAGCCAGTTCTCACCTATGTTGTAAAAATCCAACTGGATTACCGTATAAATTCCTACTTGTATGATTTTTTATAACAACTTCACAAAAACGAAACATTCCGTACACACTTATTTCTCTAAAATTTTGAAAACTTAACACTGTTCATATTAAAAGTAGTAATTAGGATTAAACATACAATAAACAAAATTGCCATGACGTCGGCTTTTCGATACAGCAAAAGGTTAAAAAAACTCAACCACAAGTTATTTTGTAAATGCCCAAATTTCTCCATACTGCCAGCCAGAGCAGTTCTAACACTCTCCGAGTCCGTTTTGTAGTTGAGCAGCCTAGGGCTTGGCACTAGTATCTACTTGGACGACGTTCGTGCTTATAACTGGGTCAGCAAACCGTTTACTTTCAGTTCTTCTTTCAAACCGAGCCCAAAAAAGTTTTCTTAATGTTGTATTGCTTGAATTTATGTCGTAAACCTTATTTTTGGCTGTGTACTGAATCGTCTCGGTCAGTATGGCTTTCGTCTTCTTAATGGCCACTCTGGATTGATTGTTGATTGTGGCCTTTAGACCGATACTTTCTCCGGGTACGTATCCCCCTTTATCAAGACGCACTCTGCAATTGATCACTCCTGTAGAGAAGCAGCCTTGACCGACCTTCTCCTGTACCTCGCAATTAAACGGTTGCTGTAAAAAGATAACAAACACGATCTGTTAGCCTTAAACACTGATGAATTATTGCTTCTTATTATTATTAATTGCTTTGATCATAACTACGTGGATGATTGCTGTGTAGTATCAGATAAATACCACTCCGTTACTTTTTATTTCCAGATTTGTGCGCTAGCTTAAAAAGTTAGCTAATAAGTTTTAGCTTAATAGTTAATGAGTTAGATGAATACATTAAACATGCAAGTTCACACTATAATGCGTTAATAGAAGCCTACGACGCGGAGGTTCGTGAATAGGTGACAATTGTTGTATTCTTAATACAGAGCGAATGGGCTAAGATACGGCACCGCCTAACGTGTGAAAACGCGAACTCTTACTTTCGATTAATAATTACATCCGACCACGTACAGCACCCTAAGACCATCTGGGTAATGAATGCCACAGTCAGGAGCGACACCAGAACATGAGAGTTTAGATAAGCTACCTCATTGCCGGGAAGTAGGCTCGTACTTTGGAAAGCTCACCCGAAAATATTTATGGAACACATTGAAAAAAGAATAAATTCAGGAAAGCGCACTCAAAATTGGACTGAAAGTGAAACTACTTGAAAAGGAGCAATCGATAAACAACATTAGCATATAAACTACGATCCTACTGTTAGGCGGTGTTCGAAACAGGAATCTAAAAGGAAATTTTATCTGTAAAAATCGAACCTGTAATTCCGTTAGGCAGTTTTGTGTTTGTCTAAGGTGTCTAACAACGTTGTCTATAATATCTAACAATAAATGCTGCATTTGTTCACTTAAAAGCCGATAATGACGGCGCTAAGAATCAAAGCTTCTAAAGCTCGGCGCCCAAATGCAACAGCGAAAACCGCGTGGGCTGTGAATGAACAGAGAACTGTATTCAACAGGTGTTCGTCCGCAGCTCCCTCAGTAAATCAGACCAGATTGGCTGGCTTGGCTGCGTTCTCGACCACGCTGGAATAGAACGGTAGCAATTCCAAGAAAAATGGACGAGGGGTAGGACGGACGAGACACGGTAGTCCGCCCGATATTACTCCTACTGTTTATTGATGGAAGGACCATACAGGCTGTATGGGCGACTACCACAACCGAACGATAAGAAAAGGTATGGCCAGGTATTGTGTTGTAAAGTGTAATGCAAAGGAGCCGTGGCATGCGACCAATAGGCGATGAAAATTAAGACCTGCTTAACTGCCGGTGTCCGATAACAATACGTACGCAAGCAGAAGGAGACCGTCGTTGCATAAAGGTGTCACGGCCTAAGGCCCCTTCGACGATGTTATGGGCCGTCGTAATTAACTATAGAAACGCTTTCCAGTTCGAACCGTACAGTATTCAAAGTATCAAGAAAAACGCTTTTCTAAACAGAAATTAAGGAAGGTTGGTTTTTTTCATCTAACCAGCGTATAGTTCTAACATTATCGTAACATTGTTAAAATATTAAAACCAAGAGTTAGATCAAAAGATTCACACGGAATACAGGCGCAAAAGGTACCGAAAGACAAAAAAGCTCTGTAGTCGTTTCATCGAGCGTGTCAAAGATAGAATAAAGAAAAATAGAGAAGTTTTCACCGATGAATAATATTGTAGTAAACCATTTCGTGAATTTCGGGGTAAGTGTTTATACATTAGTAAACTATCAGCTGTTTTGAATATATATACATATATATGATTTCTTTTTGTTGGAAACTAATTCTAGCAAACAACAAATTCTAAATCCAGTATTTGATGTGTCTCATTATGCAAGTCTAAGTGATTCTGGAATAACGATTTACAAAGGGGAAGCGATGCATATGTGTGTGTATGACAGTGTCACTCTCCCAACAAGGCACAATGGTAAAACAGAGATTAAATATGTTGGTCAAGACGATAAAATTTTCTTGTTACATATGGTAGTAGCTTATGCCCAACGATAAAATAGCCTCGCTTGCTTCTTTTCCTGCTGTAACAGCGACTCTGGTGTTGTCACGGCTGTATAGCGCGCTAAGATAGCGGTCCGAAAGAGCAAAAATATAGAATGAAAACTCGTTAAGATACCATCATTATCTCTATTCACGCACGCATTTATACACACACCATCATAAGGAGGGTAGCATCGAAATGTTTCTTTTTGTCTTTCTCATCAGTAGGGAGCCGTTCGCAAAGCTAGACTTTGTGAAGCCTGCTAACAGTTCATGCGGAGTTGTGAAGATACCATGCGAAGAAGCATTGTGTGGCAACAGGTGCTAAAGTGTAATCTAGCTTAAGTACAATACTAATCATAATCCTAGCATGTCACAATTGCCGATGGAAAGTCTAATCTGTAACAATGAAATTAGCGGGAAAAAAAACCAAGACGTATGGGTACTTATTAAAGCTGCTAGTCAGTGAAAGGCCTCTTTGACCTTTGGATACTATACACCTTAAAACTCGATCACAATATATATACGCGGTCATTGAAATAAGTGTCATTTCGATCTATTAGCCTAAGCTACTAAATAGTGGAACCTATTCAAATCAAGCACGAGGTTTGGTGAATAATTGCACGAGGTGCCTCTTATTTTCAAGGTAAGGGCAATTAAAATCAGATTTTCTGATGATGGCCTGACGAATGGTCCGGTGAAGTTGGCGCAAAGGAAATACCTTCTATTTTCGACTAACAGGTAGCGAAGCCGATCGAGCGCCCGCGCACGCATCGAGCCCCAACTGAGGGGAAAACTTTTTCTTACTCCTAAAACTTTTACTTATATATATATATATATATATATATATATATATA
>MNPL01006428.1:26470-43697 GCA_002081605.1 Tropilaelaps mercedesae | reverse complement strand
TATATATATATATATATGACTTTCTATTGATTGGCTATTTTTCTACATGTTGGATACCTTGACGTATATATATGTGTGTGTACATACAACTTCCTCTTGGTTCGTTGTTTTACTACGCCATCTACTACACCAAGCAGACGTGTCCAAAAGCGAAAATCTTTACGGCATATTTTCAGTTAGATTGCTTCTTCTACCACGCAAATGGTGCTGATGTTGGCTTTTGGGGAAGCAGCTCAAAGAGAGTGTAGAGCAGAGTCACTAAATAATCGTGATTGGTTTGAGCTAGCAGATACAATACTTGCAAGATAATTTATTTATCAGGTTTGATGTAGTACTTCAAGCCCCATGCATCACTCGCTTATTTACTCCTTTAAATGGGGTAGTGACCCTCATCAGGGGTCTAGCGCCGATTAGATGAAGAACAATATTAAAGCAATGTTTTTTGTAATCGAAGTTTGATACAGTCTTTATTGCTATTGTTTTAATTGGACGGATGGTTTTACATTTCAGATAACCATAAAGAAATGTTTGTGTCTGATGAACATGAGTCACAGATTCGACTTAGCAGAAATCTTTCATTCTTTTGAAATTCGTCACCTAAATTTAGACACGGGGACAATAACGAGCTGTTAAAGCAGAAAGACTTTCGTTTACTTATCATTAATTTCCATCAGGCTGTTTTCCTAGTTTGTTCATAATGAATGCTCAGTTATCGGTATACGTTGACCTAAAAAAGTTATAAAACGCATCTTCTTCAATAATCGTTGAGTGATGTGGTTGTTGAGAAGTACAGCTAATGTATTCCTTGACACTTGTTTTTATTGTTATAGATTCATATCTTAATTCACGTGTTTTATTGGGGTTCTAAACTGTAAGGCGTTCTGCTGAGTTTGAAACGCGAGCTGTTTATTAAAAAAATAAAAAGGTTTCTCATCAGTTTTTTAAGAAGATAAATAGTTTTTTTTTAAATAAGCTAATAGCAACGAGAAGGTGATGACGTAAAAAAATTCGATAAACACTTGAATCCAAAGCGAGGCTTCACAAATAATTTCAAAGCAGCGCTGAACGGCTCACATTGAAGTTCGACACCAGATGTTTAGACAGACAAGGTAAACCTTTTCCAACCATTATAAGTATACCCATAACTTATTCTTATTTCTAATTATTTCATATGTGTAACGCCCTACCTTTGACCATATTGCATAAGTTAGTACCTTAATA
Organism: Tropilaelaps mercedesae; assembly: GCA_002081605.1. Lineage (NCBI taxonomy): Eukaryota > Metazoa > Arthropoda > Arachnida > Mesostigmata > Laelapidae > Tropilaelaps > Tropilaelaps mercedesae. The sequence continues at coordinate 42,476 of MNPL01006428.1, read as the reverse complement.
ACAATTTACATATTTTACGTTTGCAACAACTAAGATATCAGCCAGTGTGTTGCCTGTAGATAATCATGCACAATTGCATTAGAATAGAAATGACTTCCTTTTGCGAAAAAGAAAATTTTTTTATAGAGGTTGATGGACATATTTTGACGGACGAGGAAATCAATGACTGGTTGATGTATATTTCCAAGCTGCGAGATTTGTATAATTGCACGTTAACTGGAAAGTGTTTCAGTTAACTAGGTTGAATACTTCGACAATTTGCTCTGATAATATGGTAACTATAACCATGCGAGCAGTATCTAAACAATATGAATATAGTGATAATAATAATTACTCATTCAGGAACGTCATATACTGAATTTAGCTGTGGTTGCTTGTATATTTGAATTAAAGAACGATTGGTTTGCAGAGCACATTGAAGAATATATGCGCTAGAGTAGGAGAAGGATTTACGTCTAAATGGGAAGCCACAACTTGTTGGGTCAAAACCACTGTTTGAGTTGCGCTTAGTGCCATGCAGAAATATCTTGTACGATATTTATTATACAAGTTTGCGACATTAGTTAGAACTCCGTACTGGTTCAATATCACTGCGAATTTTAATACACATCGCGGTTAATTCATAAGCCATACTGCGATGACATCTAACTACATTTAACCACATCGATTCAATTTCAAAAGACACCAGGGACTATTAGTTACCCTAACTATACATGCAGATATAAATTAAGATGTGGCGAAAGTTCGCTATATCGTAGTGCGCTGTCGTCCAAACATTGTATCTACACTGTATTTCTTTGTAGACTGAGGAGTAATCTAGCACTAAAAACAAACACTTGCCTAATCTAGTTGTTAACAGACCATGCGTGACATTTCTCATCAGAGCCTTTGAATATTTCCCACACGTTCATTCGCTAAGTGTATTGGAGAAGGTAACAAATACGTCAAAGAAACAAAATTTTCCCCTTATGATAACATCCTTTCTTTACTGAAATCTCCTGCTACAGAACTGTCGTTTATATATCTTAACGTGTAGTATATGCGCACCATTGATAAGAGACCAAAAAGCATTATGTGCCTCACGTCTGCCTTTTATTTTTATCTGTGGTTTATCTTTGTGTTATATTTGCTCAAGGCGTACGGAGGAACATGCTGTGGTGCAATTACTCATGGTTTTTTAACATATCGAAAAGAGCAGATAAACTCTTTCTTGTCAGATATATGATGCATGTTTTTTTTATTTTAGACGTTTTGCGAATACTTCGTGTCATCGGGCCCGAAAGAATACCAAAGACTGAAATTAGTATTTTGTATAAATAAATCGTGCACCTCTATTCGAAGACTACCTAATAGTGAAAGTAAGTCGTGTGTACAAACGTGTCTGTACCCAGGGCAGGTAGGGTACCCCATAAGTAGTCATTTAAATATTAGAGCTCACTTGAAGGAGGTAAGGGAGTTATTCAGCTAGCACTTCAATATAGACTCCTGCACAGTGTCTATTTGCAGCATGTCTGGTTAGCATTATGCTAACTAGAATTTCGAACACCGGAAATCTGAACGAAAACTCATTTCACAATCTCTTTCTGGTTGCTTACTTTTCATCTAAACCCCTTCATGAGATTTCCACTACTTGTATAATAAAGTTTTCAGTCTTTCAAGTTATAACATCGTAAGATTAGGGTGTTTCAAGAATCTTTTAGTGAGAATTACTTTTTTACAGGTGAAAAAGTCTCGCAGGTTGACCAGTTCCAGCGGGTCATGTGTCGTGTATGTAATTAGGCAATTTGACGCCAATAACCGGATGCCGTTTATACATTTATTAACAGCAACCCCAAATAATAAGTATTCGGCACGTAATCGTAATTTTTTGAAACCGCGCAAAAGATACTACTTGATATATACGGAGATTGAGGTGTGTTCGTTACTGGTCGTTGGTTCCCATTGTTGGCTCATTGCAGGTGTTGTGCTGATAAAATGTGATTTTTGGCTCTATGTGGACCCTGGCAATATGGGTTGGATTGGGGCGGATGTATGATTAAAATTGTTAATACGGAATTCCTTATTCTTGCTCGGAAAACGTTTAGTAATGTGGAAGACTAGTCGCAAAGATGGTTGGACTTTTTTTTAATTTTTGAGCTAGCAGGTTTATAATTGGTACTATAAAGCTTCTAAAGAAATAAGATATAGCATATCTTGTTTATCTGATTGATTAATTGTACAAAGTTTGGAAATGAAACTAGTAGTAGTTGTGTATTTACTATTATTCAAGCATCCACCATGGCAATTTGATAAGGTTTGGTGACCCCAAAATAACTTGAATGATGAAAAATTTACAAACGCTTCAGTGATTGATATTTCTTGTTTTTATGTTCATTGAAGATCTGACATTCTGCCATTTTATATGGAACATAGTTGGTGTTAACTGGTATTTACATTTCGAATACACGTTTTCAAATAATACAACTACAAGTATTCAAAGGTTATTTATCCCTGTTTAATTTTAAAACGGCACTTACATAATAGAAAATATGTAACAAATATTGTGAAAAATCAAGTATTCTTAAATTTTTATTCGGAAAGCGAATTATGTATAATATTTCAATTGACGTAGATATAAATAATGAACAGAATTGAAAGAATGAATCGATACCAATCATTTTGTATAAAAAATGGTACAACGTTAGGTTTTCAAAGGAAAAATAAAAGGTCTTAACCCTCAGTAATTAATTTTTGTTTGAAAACATATAAACATAATCTTTTTATGTTTTAGACAGTTTGTTATTTGTTTATTAGAGCTGGTTATCGTGTTTTCACATATAAACTTATCCTAACTGAGTGTATAACCCAGAAAAACCATAGCAAAAAAGAATAATGTTTTCTCTAAAATATCTTAGTTAATTAATATACACTAATTTCGTTTCTAAAAAAGTTTAGTAAAAAACTTTTATTCTGGGTACGTGTATGCGAACACGACAGCAATCAGCCTTCGTGTAATGCAACTACATATGAATATAAATGGCGGTATTTGTTGCTTATTTTATAACCTGTGATGAGCACACTCTCTCAGCCGTTTGCACCCATTTAGCCGTCAGTAACCAAGAATTTTCGTTTTGTATAAAGTTGTTGTGTATTTTATTAATCGGACGTGTCTTATTCGCAACATATTGAAATTTTTGTTGACGAGAACTTCACAATAAATTGCGCACAGTACAGGAATCGTTATCTAGGTATGCTATGACAAGCCACCATTTCGCCCCTGAGGTTAGGATTTTGGATTCGAAATTGAGAGCATATCAAATACTTCGACTTATTTTTATTTTAAATATCCGGATACAGGCTACTGATATAAATGCCACTTTCATTAAGGAAATGACAATATGCTCTTATTTGAATGGACTGATCGTTGTCGTTTCGCTGTAAGCTTCCTTCTTTGTTTGAAGGCTTTATGATCTCTATCAACGGCAAAATAGTGCGAGCTGAAAGTTGCAAGGCAGCTTGTGTGTGCGTATGCCTGTGTGAGTATGTTTCTGGCCCTTCGCGATATTTTCACTATTGCCTCTCCTGCCACGTCGAAGTTGTAAGGGTAGCAGAAGATGAATACGGACTTCTTGACTTCGTATTCAAGCTGCAACGTACATTGATCATATGACGAAATCAGATATCGACTTCCGTCTGCTCAACACAGTCGACACGACAGGCTGGGTAACGCCGAAGATTCGGAACGGAGGAAAATAGAAGGGTGGCAGAAGAAGAAAGAAATAAAGGTAAAGAGCCCAGCTCTAACTCTTTATCATCAAGCAGGTATCGCCGTTCGCGGGTGCTGAGCTAGCTGCTCTTCTGGCTCGCAGCGGCCGACCGCATTAAATGCCGAGCTGTAAAATGCTCGAATTTTCTATGGGAAAATATTGTTTCTTTGACAAACGATGACTTGATTGTACAGGCGTAAGCCGTAAATAAGCAGTAAAACACGCAGGAACATATACCTATATGAGGACAGGCGGAAACAAACATTAGGAGGTATCCGGAATATGAAAAAGTAAATTAAAATATATTTCGCATGGGCTTAAAGTCCTTAATGTTCGGCCACTAAAGCTTTAATTTTAAATTTGATTAATATATATATATATATATATATATACTCCATGCAAGTAGATGTTCCAAGTGTTAAGTTGGTTTGTATATGAGGTAATAGAATGTGTAATAGAATAACTTGGGGATTTTAGAAACACTCTGGGTTTTTAATTTGATTGATATTCTCAATTTTTTTACAGAGGCTTCTCCGAGTGACTTTTTTCGTTGGGCCGATTAAGGAAATCTCTGACATTGGGAAGCAATTCTATTCTATTATGCTCGATCTATAAAAATTAAAGCTTTAAAGATATTTTGTGAGTGACCTTATTAGAATTGATGATTAAACGATTTATGTGCCTCGCTGATTCCTTAAGGCGACCTTCGGTGAGTAAGTTCAGGTGTATAAAATTCCAAGAAATAAATAGCTTCAGTGAAAAAAGAAGAACGGGATAAAAGGTGATCATCAGCTAAAACCGCTGGTTAACTTTGCTGCAGAATGACCACATGAAATTGAGCTAGATTTACGTTGTAACTGGAATTTAAACATCAGTTTTGCTATACTTAAGAGAATTTGGGTTGAATCGAGCTATATGCTGCCCTGATCGAAGAGTTCGATCACTCTTTTCAACTTCATTTTGTGCAAACTACTTGCCTCCGATAGTCAGACATGTGGGTATGATCATCTAGTGCTATCAATAAGAAATATTTAAAAAGTTTTGTTTCTCGATACAATACTATTTACTTAACAAGGATACGTTTCTTCAAAACAAAGCTTCTAAGTCACTTTAATCTGCAGCTAAACATATTATCTTTTTAAACATATCAAATGTTCATACTGCTTTTATTATTTGCTGCCAAAATATATTCACGTTTAGATGATAGAAGTTGACGACAATCATGCAAAAGATCTCCGTGGTGTGTTTTGTATCATTTGTATTACCAAAGTTACAAAGTGGTGGGCCACAATAATAAAGCAAATTAATCATATGTTTATTAAAAAAAATAAGGCAGCACATTTGTCTTTGTGAAGCTGTCTCATTTCAGTAGAGCAATAAATGTTTATCTGTGTGATAGAGACTGGCTAACCGGACGCCAACAAATATCATAAACATCATCAGCATCGGACAGAAATGAAAGTTAATCATAGCCGGAAGATCAGCTGGCGATACACGTGGTAGCGTTTCTGGTTCATTCCTTGATGGCAGTCAAGCTCATTAATGGTTATTTTATTTTTTCTTATTCGAAAGCATCGCAATATGTAAGAAGAACTTGAAGCTAAGCTAATGGTTTTGAGCAAGCTCTTAATGTTTATTAGGCATATAACACTACCACCAATCATTTTGAATATAACACAGACAAGTAATAAGCGTGATTATGCACCATGTATGCGCAACCTACTTGTTCTAAAACATGCAATAGTACACCAATTAGCGATTCTTTAGTCTGATGTGACCATACTCCACAGCATCTCCCTCGATTAATTAAAAACAGGAACACTCCAACGTTAAATGCTAATGTTATGGAGATAGTGGGGATCATCTTTAATGTATTCGACTCTAATTCATAGAAGGCTCAATCAATGCATGCTTTTAAAGCAGATGCAGTTGGAGATTTTCATAATGAAACAAATTTGCATACAATTCGATTACCAACGTCACCGACGATGACATAACTGTCAGTAGCAGATGTCAGTGAAAAACGAGAAAAGTAAATACTGCTTTTTCCCTTTGAGATCACACGGGCCTAGGCCATCCTGTAACAAAACGGATAACGAATGATTTAGAGTTTGAGTGTCGTGATGATGAGCGATGTCAGAGTGTCCTTTGTCGAAGTGTTATAATAACCATTTAAATGTTACTGTGTCCAACAATATTTTATCATTGTATGTAGTTATACGGATGCGAAAGTTTAGCAGAATACGCTTTTGTTCCATTCACCCAAACAAACTTATGTAAAACAACATCATTTACTGTACAGAATATATTGCGCATATGCGAGTTCACCAATGAATAAACAATCATGTGTTTCACTATTAATTTGCTAATGACGTTTTCTTCTTAATTTTTGGTAGTGCTTGATTCGTGGGGCAAGGTCCCTCACGGCGTTCTCCACGGAGTCTTGTCATCATTAGGGAACATGAAGGAGTGCAAATCTGTGGTAGCCTGGGAAAGAAAATACAATGGGAAAATCGACACGTGAGTAATATGCGAATATTGAATTAAGAAGAGACATTTCATCTGTAGTTGGAAATTACCTTGACACATGGCAAGGCACTTCTTCATAATTTCTTTTTTGCGGCCAATACCACTACAGGGTACAGGTATCTTACACAATACAGAAGTAATTAACATAAACAATGGAACTACATCTTTATTTTGCAATATAATCGCTAACTACGCTAACCTCTCCCCAATGTTACCGCATACGTAATTAGCTATCTACTTACGGATCCGTTTACTTCAAATATGAATATACTAGCTTGCAATTGCAGATCAATATAAGGCAATTTTAAAATTAGACAAATAAAATTACATGTTGTTCTTCAAATTGCCACTTTTATTATTTCTGGTAAAAATTATATTCTTGAGATTAAATACATTCTTATTTACGCTCACGATTGTAAAAAATATGAAATCGTGTATCGAATAATTAATGTTAAAAATACGCATAACAAATTTTCACTGACAGGGTTTTTTATTCAGACCATATATTGACTAATAATTATTTATAACTAGCCTGTTCAAACAACTACCGAAGTGGGTTGGGAGCATTCAGTATTTTCCGTAAGTACGGATAATGTTGTAAATGAAATTGTACAGGAATCCTCCACTTTCAAGCTCGGGACGTACTTTCGTTTTCAATGTATAAAGAGTCTGCCGTAGGACAAATCGGCAGCGACGACTAGAATATGGTACAGCATGTGTACTGCGATAAGCTTCAACTCAACTATCTACTTTGGTTTTCCATACCCCACCGGGATATATGACTTTCTGTAATCCTGGTTGTTTCTTTCTGACTTTTGTTGCATTAATGGCACACCATTGGGCTACTAATTTACAATATGATACTTTCTCCACTACTTAGGTGTAGTGTTCTTTTCCGGCAAAAATTTATCGCAAGTTTTTCGCGCGGTGTTCAAACCTTGATTCTGTTATTTACCTCGGGTCCTGTTGAATAATTTTATCAGATCATAGTTACAGCAGTGCACCCCCGAGCATAATTCTATTAAATATCTTGCCTATTTTTGCGCATTTTTATATAACTTACCGTTGCTTCTGTTTTTGGTGGCAGCAATAGCAGCAGGTGCGCACTTATTAGGCGCATTCGGGCCATTGACTCTCGATGAGTGACTTCTAACCCTCGGCACGTCGGTCGACTGCACCTTAATAAGCAACAAGAAAGCTCTGTTCTGAATGAAGTCAATTTTCTGGACTTCGTTAGACTTCTTTTGACATTTTGTCGAAAAGTTTGTGGTATCTATATTTTATACAATTTTTGCATGTTAGGAAAGTCACGCCGGATATGAAATCAATGGTGGCAAGGAAATCACTTACTCGGAACTGGTTTTAAAGTGTAAAATTTATTGATGATTCCAAGGAGTATATGCGTATAAACGAAGTATAATGTTGCCATCATTTATTGCGATTTTTGTTGACAATTAATTTCAGCTTCTTCCGGGGCAAGTATTGTGCTATTAATATGAAGCCGCATCTTTACTTTCCTAAGCCTGATAAATATGACCCTAGAAAATATCTCAAGAACTATACCGACGAGGTACCACTTTTAAAGGTAGGCTTCAAACATACAGTAACCTTAAAAATATTTATTTATGTAATATGCATGTAAATTTGACCATCTTTGATTTTGTAGCTACAGTCAGTGGTAGAATCACGTTGCATACCATATCGGTTTGTGTTACCTCTTTGCAGTACAAGCCATCGTGAGCTTGTCATAATATTATACAATGATTTGAGCGTTGTAGTACCTTGTGCATTATTAACTGCATTATTATTATTAGCTAATAGAAAATGATACGAACTGCGCATGGCACCTATGAGCGTAAGCTATTAATAGACTGCTATCCTGCATTACCAATATTCACGATATAGTTACAAAAAGTGCCGAATATCGCTCGAAATGAGTAGGATATTTAGCAGCATATTATTTGGAGTACACCTGAATTACTAATCTGGAAAGATTACCACGGCAAAGCTAAAAATTTCCATGCTCTGTTACTCCAACGGAAATTATTGCTTTTTTCTTACTGAAAAAATTTTCAAATATGCAAAGCTAAGGATAAATGTTAAAGCTAAATTGTTCATTTCTCATTAGTTTATATAGAACTATATATAATGAATTACTGCAATTTGGTTGCTTTTGAAAATTGCGATTTTTTGTAACTGCACCTTTAGCGTATTTACCGGACAGATCCATTTCTCATCTACAACGGTAATGCAATGCCGTGGCACGCGCTTCATTGTAGAGCTTTAATGTTTTGTGGATTACGCATATAGCAAGTACCTTAAAAATCTACAAACAAGCGTACATGTAACAAATTCTTTAAGCAAATGTAAGACTCTGTTTAGTAATTTGAATAAAGGCTACAGAAATAACTATAGAATAAATAGTCAAGCGATGTAAGTTAAGTGGTTTGCCCAATTTTTCCAAACTACGTAACCGGCGCACACTGTGCGATTAAACAGAATGAAAATTTAAAGCTTTCTTTCGACCTAGGAAATCAATAAATTCTTTTATATTATATTAAGTTTAATATTATATTAGCATAATTATTCATGAACACTATATAACTTGTTCCAGAATCTACTCGGGCCTGACATGAATATGGCCTATTTCTACTTCGCACATTTTCGTATAGGGGCATGCGTCCCACATACATGCACTCTCGACGACATGAACGTCGTTGTAAGACAATGTGAGTATTTATTTAGTAGTTATAGCAAATGTAACAGTGAATTGAATTACATTTTTAGGAATTTTCAGGTGCTGCTGTGGTGTATAGAAAAATATATTTGCCGCAAAATGATTCTCTTTTATTGATAATCCTGTACACTTTGCTGGGTTTATGTAATACTTCTTTATTTATAATTTCCTGTGGATTTTGATTAGTCATTCTGACACAAGTGATGATGAACCCATTTACTTTTTGATTCATTGGTTAACAAAAACTAGATCTAGCTATATTTGGAGCTCCGGAAACGAATATAAATTCTATTGTATAGTTTGATACTCGATACCCGGGTGCGTGTTGATTCATTTGCAACATCAATTCCAAACAAAGTCACTCGAATTGGTGCAATGTTTCCAATGAGCCTCTAATTCCCAGACTCTCAAAATTGTTTGTCTTTGAGTTGTTAGCTATAGCAGCTGAAAGAGCCTTCAAGCGTTTTCGCACAGAATTTAATTCTTTATACTTGCTACAATAATCTTATTTGTTCACCGCAACAATAGGATACTTCACTACACTAGCACGCATGCATTCCGAAATGCCTGGTATAATCCAAAAAATCCAATGTCGTGTGTATTCTAACACGTTTTGGAATTGTATTTCCACACCTGTAACTTTGGAGTAACTAAATATTAATTAGAAAAAAGCAACTCCAGCAAATTCTGCTCTTTTTCTTTCCTCTGATCGCTTTACTGCATATCCGTTTCTTACTGTGCTCCAATAAAAAGCCTACATTTTATCCTGAGTCATCTACAATCTTAGAGTAAGTCTCCGAAATAGCAACTTCCAGTAGAAAACTAACTACTAGATGGAATTAATCTTTAAGAACTAACATAAAAGTGGCAAAAACGAAATTTCTTGAAATCTTGGTGAATGTTTGATATGTTATTCTTGTCTCACTGTGCACTAATATTCTGTCATAATACGGGTAAAATTAACTCTAGAGATTGCACCATGTCCGCAACATACAAAACTTTGCACGCTTTACTGATATACAAAATAATATAAATTACTTGAGCGTTTCTTACACGATTATTACTGTAGCTTTTGCTACTGTCATTGACTCAGCAAGGCGGTATAAATGAAATGAAAAGCATGATTTTGCATAGCATAAGTCAATAGCATAATGTCGTCCAATAAACTTAGCTACTCAAAAACTATTGTATACGCATCGCTTACGCAGACTTTTTCGTCAACAAAAGTGTTCAAGTACTCCTCTATGGCCAGTATGTAAGACCAAAAATTATGGCTGTTCAATTGCCGATTCAAGATCTTCTTTTTCCTTCAAACAATACAATTTCGCAACTCTATAAGCAGTACGGAAGATCCAGAACGGTGAGGCGGTGCTACAATCGAAGGAAAATCGGCTCAAGCAAGCAAAACTTGATTTCTACGAGTGGTACGTCTTGTGGCCTTCATCGTACAGTTGTTGGCTTTCTTGGCATGGAATTCTTCGTCTTACTCTCGTTATGTGGGTATTAAACGGATAATGTATCGGAGAATATTTGTGGAATTCTGAAAGTAAAGCTGAGAATCGATTGCCCATCCATGTTTTGCGTTAATGTGAGCACGCAAGGAGCTCATTTGCAAACGAAATCGGAGCCATACATACATGTATTGCGCAGAACCGAACCGTTAATGGAGATCTCAAAATTTAGTTAAAAAATACAATTTGACCAAACTTTAGAACCTTCTTTGGTGAAAAATAATAAACCATTTTTACGAAAGACAGAACATCCGTGTCCATGATTTTTTCTACGTAGTTAGCTACGGTGCTTCTTTGATATTTGATCCTTGCTATGCCGTCAATATACAAGGGAATTGAAAGTATGTTTGTGTGTGGACTTTTGTCTATATAATTGAAAATCTAGTGACTTGTTTTTGTTGTTACCTTTTTTAAATAAAATTGCCTGAGCTGGTTATCCGAGAACCTTTATCGTCACAAACTTTGTATAGGTGACCTTACCCCTGCGTTCTATGTGAAAACCTTAAAGAGAACAACGACAACACGATCTTAATGTCGGTCGTAAATTTGCAATGGTATTCCCTAATTAGATCGATTATGATTCGGGAGTCATAGTAACCCTTTCCTTATATTTGCAAAAGCAGAGACGGCAGCACTTTGCGCAGCAAAAATAGTGGTTTTTATTTTAGGTTCAAAAAAAGCACGAAACGAGCATGTATATTTACTTTGGGTCGTCCGAACACAAACAGCATTTCTGCGTACTAGAATGATAGTTTTCCGATAAAAATAATTGATGCTCTTCCGAGCCAATAGCATATTTTTTGTATTATATTGTGATAATTATATCATTCTTTATACTTGCTGATTAATTTTCTGTAATTTGCCGCTGCGATATCTGAGTCAAATGGGCCGTGCCAATATCAGCTGTTCTTGCCAATGTAACACTTATCGTGCACATGTAAGTAAGCTATGTGGGTTGCATAAAAAATAATATATAATAATATTCAATAAACGAGCATAAAGAATTCTAGTAACTAACGTAATCTTATTTTAATAACGCCTCATCGCTATTTGTGTATGAGGAACACTCAGTATCAAGAAGAAAGCTAAAATACAAGGGTGTGTGAGGGGCCTTCTTCCAAACAGGTCGTTTTAATACGCTAATTGACTATGCTGAAAAACAGAACAGGATCTTAGAATTGTTATTAACTGCCATATGTTGTTTACCTTGTGCTTTCCTAGGAACGTGCTAGAGTAGATACGAGTATTAAGTGCCAAATACCTAAAGGCTATCCTCATTTATAATTATATACCGAATAGAGCAAGTAAATTACTTTGAAATTACAGAATTCATGTGAACAGAAAGTTATGAAAACCATATGGCCATTTTGCATATTCAGGGAGGTTTGAAAAAAAAGTTTTGGATAATCAAATGTTTGATTATCTTTAATCTGATTCTCCAGTCGACATTTAATGTAGGATTTTGAGTTTATTATTAAAACACCGAGTTAAAAGAAATGTTAAAGCGAAGTCTAGTTTCTTGACGTCATGTCGCTGCATAACACCTACGCAAGGAGCATCTTCCTGCACAATGGCAAGAATTTTCTTGCCATAATAAAAATGACATATTGTGAAGTCATCCGATTTGGTAAGAATCGTACTAAAGTAATACCTAAGAAACTTGTATTTACGTTTTAAATTCAAATTAAAATGACTGTCTTTAATTGGTACGGTAATCAAGGCTAGTAAATAAATGACGAAAGATAAGTAAATATGATGCATCTGTACGGTAATGATGGTCCAAGTTCTAATTTTCGAATATTACTGAGATGGATTCATGAAGTCAAGAACATTATGACGGAAGTTTCTGAAATCCCATATTCGGCTGAGTCGGATTAATATAAATTAGATAGTGCGTAGATTTATCATTCTGATTAATTTCCCGCCCTCTGTAAGCTTTATGCGGCCAGAAAAAAAACATTTTAAATATTGTAAATATTTAATCAATAATCTCCGATTTACTATGACATCCGCATGATAAACTTGTAAAAACTCGCCGTACAGGACTAGCATAAAATCACATATAAAGACATTAACATGTGAAACCACAAGAATCAGTTTGAAACCAACAGGATTGGACAATAATAACATGGTAAGAGCTTTAGCCAAGGGCTGCCGCCAAAAATCAAGATGAATCTCCTTCGCGTGGGATTGAAAACCTTCGTTTGCCACATTTGCTCTGCTTAACCTCTTCATTATATTAATTATCATTAACACTAAATTTAACCTGAGATTTCAAATTGATAACGGAAACGGCTCCCATTTTATTTTAAGGTAACTGCTTTTCTTCCACGCTAATGAAAGTACATTACTCAATATTCTATCAGATTTCATTATGTAATGTCGAACGCAGTTCAATTAAATGAGGTATCTTTTTAACAAGCTCTTTTTTGTGGCATAAAAGGGAAAGTGTGCTGATCTGACAGTCAAATCTATGGGATATGGTTAACGGTGTTTCCGGTACATAATGAAGTATTAAATTTAACCCATTACATCTGCTTTAATTCTAATCGACTCCAAAATAACAGAACTTTGGTTAAACGTCACGAATTTCATAAAATTCCTCAAGTAGATAACGATTTTAGTATACTATAAAAATGAGTTGCAAACTCTCAACTCTACCAAGTTAAGTGTGCACTGACTCGGTCTATTTGGCGATAAAATATGTCCAGAATGAAAGCATTGGAAAAATTTATTGGGCATATATAAGCCAAAACTAATTATCCTCTTATTTACTGTAAAAACATATAAGGTCTTATTGTGTTAGGCTCATATCCTTTTACACGGGTAGATAGAGAAGAATCGATCAAGTACGCTGACGGTCAATTGCATGTCTATCAGACTGTGCAAAAGAGTGTACAAAACCAATTTTAAGTATTACAAACACAATATGGAACTTCTCGGTACTTAACTAATTTGCGTGTTTAAGATTATTTCAAAATATGGAAATACTAATCACTTGAATGTCCACATCGGTTTGGGTTTATGACCTATTGGTGCGTCTCGTTCGGCTTTAGAAAGATTAGATTCGTATTCTGTTTATAGTGTGAAAAAGTTCACTACTACTCATTTTGACTCACAATTAATGTTATAATTTCATAGAACCGGTGTAATTTCGTTGTTTTGTCCTCCTTTCAGTGGCTGCTGTGACAGCTTTGGATATTTCCGTACCGTGGTGTGAAACTGACGATTCTGCTACACGAATTTCGGCTACGCAAATTTCTGTCTTGTTCGCATTAATTGCCATCTTCGCCCTTTCCGCCATTGGAACAACACTTGATGTTCTGCCAAAACTTCTGCGCTCTGCTCGTAGAACTGATGGAAACAAGCTTCCATCTCTTCTTAATCCGAGTTAGTAGAGAACTGACCCTGAAGGATCAGTTTCGGAATCGCATTTAATCGCATAATTGATTGGATTATAAAAATGTAGTATGCTAATATCGAAAAGGTAAAGACTATTTTTTAAGCCAAAATGTTCTAAAAACTCCTAAAAACAAATCCAAAACAGAAAATCAGTATTCAAATCTAGTTTAGGTATTTATAAATCCACTATAAAAAGGACAATCTTTATAACTAAACACCAACCAGGTCGCTTTGACTTTGTTGAAATGCTCTTTAGAAATGCTTTGAAGTGCTTATTACATCACTCCGAGTAAACCTTGTTTTTTCTAGACGGAAATAAAGCGAACAATAGTAGAGAATATTTCCGTAAACAAGATACGGAGTCATTAGGGGTTCCCCGAAACATATTGAGAAGTCAATCTGGTTAATCTATAAAACGAAATTATAGCTGCGAGTATAGTATATAAATTCAACTTTCAAAAGTATAAATGTCAAATAGTATCACTGTGCGTTGACAATATTTTGCAGAATTAAACCATTGGAAAGTATGAATTGCAGGTCTGCACAACTGAACCTTGGTCACAAGTGCTCCTCTTCAAGCAAAGTCAACTATTTGCGTTAACTCATAGATCGTTTTCGCTACAATGCTATTTTCGTCAAGAAAACTCGGCAACGCAATTTTCGTGTTTGAATGCCTAACTGTTTGTCTCTTTTATACTTGTACTACTTATATGTCTTTTACATACGGCAATGGAGGCGACTCAGTCCAGCAGTAAGTGGCTTACGAATGCAACGCATCGTCAGCAAAAAGGCTTAGCTTATTTGCTGGGCTTAAATTAAAAACTGGTCGGCCAAACTATTTCTGAACATTTGGCATGTTTGTCACAATTTAAGATAGATAAGCCTTAGGAAAAAAGTTTAATTACTTTCTAATACAAAACTTAAGAAATGTACCCAAGTTAATAATCATATATTTACAAAAACTGACGCAGACGAAGTTTTATGTACTCGTGTTTATCGTTATTTGAGTGCTGCTATGTATTTGTTTCAGGCACGATAGAAAAGGTAGCAGAGTGCTTTTCTGTGTATAGCAACTTCCGTAAGGTAATGAACACTAAGCGTGCTCATGCTAGTGAGACATTACGTTGCATTCATGGCCTTCGGGTACTAACAATGGCTTGGATTATCCTTGGTCACACGTTCTTCTACAAGAACTTCAACCTTGGAAGTGAGTACTTAATTATCCGAAATGCTATAGAATAGGCAAGCTGCACATGTGCAACGTTACTTTCCTTCATGTTTCATAACGTTCTATTACGCTAATGTAATCCAATGACTTGCTTGTACCAATATAACAGAGTGACGTTTAGTTGGCTCGGTTGAGTCGGGTAACAGATTGTCGCTTTACTACCAGATCATACCAATAATGTCAACACCTCGATGTAGCTTGCGTTAGCTATATTAGCAGTGAAGTGCCTTTGAGAGCCATATAGCTTAGTTCAGGTAAAACAAGGATTTTAATTAAATATAGTTTACGTTCAACTTTAATGAATATTTATCGGCCGCCACAGATGTAACTTTTGCTTTGTTTCAACTGGAATCAAGAGAACAGCATTGTCGCTTATCAAAGTTCGCCGGCTTAAACGTTTTTCCAATATTGTAGCGAAAATAGAGAAATATTTTACGTGTTGTCTCCTTATAACGTTTGATTAGAATTTTTAAAGTATTTTCTATTATGGCATTAGAGACACGGTCTGTGTTTTACTTCCCAGTTTTCGTCCGCAATGAAAATTTGTTTCTCATTGACGCAGTTTCAGGACAAAAAACGCCTAGACATTCTCATTGTGTAGGTGTATGTGCCTGCGACTACATAAAAATGGAATTTTATGTGTGCCAACTTTTAGAAACTTAGCCTCTAAAATGAATCCGCAGTGAATTATTACAGAAATATATTTCAGAATTTGTTCGTATAGGTATAAGTTATTCGTGCATAAGCTTCAGTTCTGTCGACTTTTTCCCAATATCTTATAGTATTAAGCAATTTTATATTATTATCTATATTAAGCAATTTTAAGCACTTTTTCGACGAAAAGGCTTTTTTG
>MNPL01006428.1:0-25928 GCA_002081605.1 Tropilaelaps mercedesae | reverse complement strand
CCTCTCATCTGGACTTAACAGTAGGTGTATTTTGCACTACATCATATCATATTACTTAAAATGACAACGCTTCAATTTGCACTTCAAATAGTTAAATTGTTTAAAATATCGGATTGTATTCATTTTGAGACAAAGACCATCTTTCAACATATTCTAATAGTGAATTTTCTGAACAAAAGCCACAGATCTAAGTATAATAGCTATTGTCAAATTGCCGACCGTTTTTGAAGTCATTTTAGTGTCTCGTTCGTATTTTCCCCAAATTTGTGACAGATACCTTTGTGACGAATAAATGGTTGAAATTTTGTTTTTATTTATGATTTATTATTAAGTAAGTGGCTTTAATAATATAGGGATACAAATTTTGTAGACGAGATCAATTAAAAATACTTCACCTTCGTTAGATGTTTTATTACAACAAATAGTTATATTACCTACATCTGTGGGCTGGGATAATTGGGACTTTGGAGAGGGAGCAGCAGAGAGAATTTAAAGCTAAGGGAAATGGCAGAATCAGCATAATCAAAAGTGCGGTAAAAAACACTGAAAGGGAAGAAATTATTGCGAGACGCGTTTGGAGAGTTTCAACCCCCCCCCCAAACATTGAGCGCGCTAGCTATAGAGCTATATTCACAGAGCTTTTGTACTCATGCATCACACAGTTTTGTACTAATATGAAAGCAAGTGTATGCTAAAACACGCAAGTTGTGTTTTAGCATACGTTGAAACTAACGCGCCATTTGTGCGTCATATCCTGTACCATTTACGCAATATTTCAATGTCTAATCTTATGTCACAGTAATCCGTGCGTGGCTTATTTTCTCAGATCGGCGCTACATTTGTCTATAATATTTTTACATAATGTACCATTCGATAGAGGTCTAGAAAATTTTGGAATACCCTTTGAAGTCTAGTTGCATATTTCACAGAAGTGATTTACGACTAAACAAATATTTATTTAATTTTGATAGAAACTTCTCAACTAGATATTTATAACCTGGTCTGCCAAACTTCATCAAAGCAAGAAGATAACAGATCAGTGTTAGTAATATTAAGTTGTTATTTCTTCTACGTGGCTTTACGTCTGCGTGGTGTCAAAGCTGAGGATTCGTACTCTACGAAATTTCTATGTTCAGAGAACAGACCCAGTTGAGAGAGGTCAATATATTCGGAAGTACACTCGCTTGGACATATTCTTGGACACGCGACACATTGCCTCATTGCATAGCAAGTGTTGAACAAGCTTTTCTTCATTTGGCGTCAAACCTAACATAACCAATTCACTGTATACAAATTATCCTCACCACATAACAGTCGATACCATGTCCGCCAATTTGGCATTGTCTGTACGAGGTCACTTAAATAAAGGATAAGGGTAAAGAATTCCAAGATATTTCCAAATCGATTTCTCTAAGTAATCACCATACCATGCAATATGTAGTTACAATAGAGTAAGATAATCGTCTCACTATATTTAGACACAATATCGCTTAATATTTTAACATTTCGAGCATCCAGTAAGCGTGTGAACAGGCCACGCAAATTTAATCAGTTATATAACACTTGGAGATCGAGGTACAATCATTACTTAGCGTTACTTTAAAACCGAGCTAGGATAGTGGTATTCTCCATGAGAGTAATAACCGTAAAAGAATGGAGCGAATGAAAATATATCTGGAATGCTAGAGACGAAGTATTATCAATATCCTACTTTAACTGCCACGACCAACAGCAAAAACTACATGACGTAGAGAAAATATCTACTCTCACAGTACAAAATTCATAAGAAATGCTACACCATAAGATGGTCAATAACATTACTAATGAATTATACTGTCGTCCAATATTACTGATATAAAACTTTTTTTATGCAATGGTAGTATACGGTACCAGCGTGTTCAAGTCTTAAAGAACGCTACTATATACTACAGAGGCTGTTCATGTCATGAAAAATTCACATTATTTAATCAATGTCATGTTTCATCAAATATAATTGCAAAATGCGTATATGCACGTTAGATTTAACTAATATAACAGTTTTGTGTGATGAAGTTTTAAACCGAGGATAAGTATATATATATATAAAATGAGTGAAATCTTCAAAACGGAACAGCATGACCACGCGATTGCCGCGGAGCTTAGAAAGGTCGATTGACTAAGCAGATCTTATAACGAACGCGTAGCGTGACGTTATATTTTTCAAAAACCCTTCATTAATACAGTCATTAAAGGTGTATTTTACGTCAAAAATATTTCATCAAGTCTCACTATCTTTTTATGTATTTTTGGATACTTTTCAGGTGGACTTTTTGAGGCATTTAAGCTTGCACAGAACGTCCCTTTTCAAATGGTGTTCAACATGTTCCCCGCAGTCGAGACATTTGTTACAATGGCGTAAGTCTATATCTAACGTCCGTGTGTATACGCAGTGTCAACTTTTTACTGCATTTTTCGTAACTTTCGTGTTAGAAATATCTTTAGTTTGCAATAATAATGATAATAATAATGATAATGATAATAGTAAAATGGTTTTTATAAGCCTTGAAACTTTGAGATAACGACAGAAATTATGATACCGTCTGCATACAACTTACAGCTATTATATTGAAAATGAGTACTACTAGTAGTCAGGATTACTATTAAGCAAAGAGGCTTTTTTACCGTTGTATAATTTTTATTGTTATAATTATTAGTGGTTTAATAGGGCTGCTTTTTAAATTAAACGAGGGCTTCGTTTTATTAATGATACTTACACGAAGCATACTTTATCCTTTTCACGTTGTCACTCTACGATTTAATTTTTTTAATTTATCCTGTCACACGTACGAATTTAAGCGTTAAGCGATATTGCGCAAGATATGATGACTTAGGTACACCAGATCATAAAAATATATTTTTCATGGGTCTTATTTAAATATATTGTGATATCACGATAATGCAGCTTTGATTAGTCAAGGCGCTTTTGGATTTCGGAGCCTAGAGAACCCAGAAAAGTAACCTTTTGTGTAGACGTTAATACAAAATTGAAGCAAATAAGCAAATGTAACAAAAAAATCTAATTATTTTGACATCCAAAAAATCCAAATATTTGGTCAATATTTGGGCTCCATCAATGTTTTCATTGAACCGGTTTTCATTGTATGTGATTAAAACCATCAAAATCGATCGAACAGTTTCGCTCGGACATGATCGGAATACTTTGCGTAATTTCAAGTTGGAAGTTGTAAAAAAGTGGACATACAATAAAATATGCTTCAATAAAGGTTTCCGTTACACTCTGGCATATAAATAAAACCCATAATATATTTAAATTTATCATTTAGATAGTGAATTTTTATATTAGAAGGATATTTTATAAAATATATTAACGCGACCGCTCTCGGTAATTTGAGACAAAAAGCCTCGGACTCGGTTGCTTGGTGCGTTTGCGTGCACCTCAAAACCCGAGGAGGACGCAAGTGCATTGGTTGAGTCGCAATTAGTGCGCATTTATTTTTATAGAGTTCGCTTTATAAAACAACGTACGAAAGCGCCACCATAAACGTTGAATTGGCTACGCTAAATTGGCTAAACGCCAAGCTGGCTGATGGTCAGCCCTGGAAAAAGCAGGAACATAAAAAATGAATTTTTTCTCAAATTATTTTTTCTATAGTTGTGTTCGGGAATTCTAAGTGACTACTGCATTCAGATTCTTCTATCTTCAAACCAATATATGATGAAAACCTATTAAGTATGTCATGCATACTATGTTTAGGTTTTTCCACTTTTATTGCTCGGAACATAGAGTAGTTTGTTATATAATGAGGATTTATGCAATGAATACATACGACATCAGTATTAAAATAAATATTATCTAGGATAGTTGAGGCCAACTATATAATTGAGGTGGTTGCGCTTGGGAGTACCACCCTCTACAATAATTTTATAAAAACGCTCACAATTCAAAACTGCGAAGGCCTCAACTATTCCAGTACAATGCGCAGACCGCTTAATATGAGGTAGTATCAAACACTTCGACTTTTTAATTTGTGTGGCCGTTATTAACTCGTAAAGACGAGGAGGACTACGACACTCTTTCGCACGTAACGTAGGGTTTGTAGCATTCATCCAATTTGCAAGCGTTTGACTAGCATCATAGATAAGCGCAGTGTCGATTAAAATAGGTACCATCACTAGCTCAATGGGAAAGCCGATCTCTGGTTTATTTAGCACGCGGATAGATGTTCATTATAGTAGCAGTACCCACTACCGTTTACACTGAGTACTACATTTATTCCGTAATAAGGATGATACGCGTTAGGTACTGTGCTGTTTGTTTAGAACTGACTTTAGTGAAGTTTTCCTGTATTCTAATTAACAACTTATATCAAAGTCGAAAGATCGACATGTCTTAGGCTCTGTTCGAAAAGTCAAAAGGTTATGCTATGCTAAAAATAGTTCCAAAAAAGCGTCTATAATGTCTTTTGTGTTTCTATCGTAGTCTGTTCATAACATACTGATCGCGTTTGCGTACACAGAAGTGATTCATATTTTAAAAAAGATTACAAATGAACGTATTTCTTAGCTATGTCATTATATCGCGCATAAGTGTAAATTCTTAGAGCACTTAAGGCCTAAATTTAAAATTGGATAGTTTTCGGATTACCCCAGTGCAGAGACAAGGTCTCTGGCAGCTGGAAAACTGGTCAGAACATTTTTCTGGATTCGGGATCGTAATAACAAAATGGACAGATAAAAGCTGGGGAATCTCGTTTCTTTAGTTCGTTTGATGGCTATAGTGCCATCGATATATACCACATATATATATGCCACCATATAGAGTGCTATAGTGCATCATTGTGGGATCTTCGTTTTTTCGTCGCTAGAATACGTATAATCAGAAACTCGTCGGCACTATTCCCAAAAGTTGTGGCTCACCTTACGAATACGCATTTTTCAATGTGCGCATGACGAGCTTTTTTCTACTTTTAAGGTAAATCACACGCAAGTGTATTCGGTGAAGATTCTGATGACACTAATGGAGTAGCATTGTAGGTTGTTAGCGGCACAGCGTCTACAAGCACTCTGTGTGTGTTGTAAAGGAGAGCGTCCATGTTTACCGAAAAGCTGTTTTAGTTCATGTCAATCACTGATTTGATCATCCCTCATGAGTTACAAAAATAAGTATACAAAATGTGGTATTAAAATAATAAACCTTAGAGAAAACATACAACGAAGTGCCGAGGCTTAAGTGAACTTTTCTTCTCTCTGGTGTCTGTTGTTAAAGGCAAATTGAGGACATGTTTAATTATCTGAAGTGCGCTATTTCGAAATACTCTAAATTCTTACAAAAGTTTAAAAACTTTTGTAACCATATATACATATATTTATTTGTTTATCTATTTATTTGATAGCTTTTCTCGGAAATACATTCATCTTCGCACCAATATGTTTAGTTGTGAAATTGAATCGAAGTCAGATCATAATCCGGACTATAGTATTTATTATTTGGATAAAAAGGATCAGAAACTTTAACTTTTTCGCAATAAATTTTCAATCAATTTTTATCCATTTCGATGGTATTCAGTTTAACCTCACTTTGAAAATTGTTTGGGTAGTCATAAGTCGCTACTTGAACACTACTTAGAGGGCGCTGGAGTGGACACCGTGGATCTGAGATCTCAAAACCACCGTTATATTTACAGACTGCAAAATAGGGCTTTAATTTCGCCTCATAGGCAATGAGCTCCACGTTAGGACATAGTGGTGTGACGGGATAGAAAAGAACAATTTTGAAGTCTGTATAGGCATATGAATACAATCAATGTTCAATAGAATAAAAAGTTATTAACCTAAAATTTTGCTTCCAGCGGGTCAAAATATCACCAAAACAAATTACTGCTTTTCTCCGTCCTAATAGTTACAAGCGCAGCTATTGTCTGGACTCTCTGAAATATTTGTATAATAGTTGAATTATCTCAATACATCAATTGGCCCTATTGTAGAAATTTGGTACTAATGAAATTTGCTATTTTTATATTATGTAATCTATTGTCTGATGTTGCTATTCACATTTTAGACAATCGTTTTGACCATTATTGATTCAGGAAGGATGAAGGCAACAATCCACTTAACAGATTCCTTCACTCACCGTGAGCAAAATACATTCTACCAACAATATTAATGACGCTGGTTGTTGAGAATGCCCTTATTCATTTAGGACTCTTTTTTATATTTAAGAGAACTCGTTTAGGACAGACCTAGTCGGGCTCGGTGGCTTGGTGCATTCGCGCGCACCTTGCAACCACTTCGGTCCCCGCCGTTGCAAATTTACTTTTATAGGGCCCATCTTATGAAATAATTCAACAAGCGGTACCGTGGATATTAAATAGTGGCTGATGATCAATCTTAAGAATATTTAGCATTTGGGACAGACACACTGTCTAGGAGAACCAACTAGGAGATTTCGAAATTATTCTCATAGTTGGATAAACGCAAAGCAAATTATTGCGTTTTGTTATAGAAAATGCAGTAATTGATACGAATATAAAGATCCTTCAAGGTGACCCCCAAACCCAAATGCTATTTTTTCTATCTATAGTGAATCGGAGTGCTTTAGGCCACACGGAGCTCCACCTGTGGTATCTCGATGATAAAGCGATTGGAAGACAGGTAGAGATATTAACAGGAAAAAGTATGGACATTGAAAAAATTGGTAGACTGTGGTCGGCTCCTAGTGGTGACATGACAATTTTATGAGGAAAAAAAAGTAGACTTTCAAAAATTACTTCGGGTTTTCAAATCGGGAAAGTGGAGGTAGGGGTTCCAGGAGAACCAGGATTAATATTCCTTGGCAAAAATTCTTTGGCATATTTCCTATGTCTTGAAAAGCGATTTATCACAGCGAGAGTATTCCATATAGGATAATAACCTGAGAAATCCTTTAGCTCCATTTTCGCATTAACTATCGGTCAAAATTTGCGAAACATGCAGCCAACCTAGCTCGAAAAAAAGCAACAAAATACAGTGGATAGCCAGAGATATACTTGTTGGTCTCCGCATGTTACAGAGTATTACTGGCTCTGCGGTAACTCTTCCGACAATGAATTTCTTGTAAAGAATGCGCGAGAGTTTAAAGCCGTTGATGATGAGCCTTAGGGCTAAAAACTCTTAATAGAAACTGTCTTCCAGCTTGTCCATAAGGGTAATATGCTGTGCGTAGTCGGAACGTTGTCAAGGGCAAAAATACAGGCTTGAAACCTTTTCACAGTTTTCAGAAATTGTCCATGATTATTATACTTAGCTTATCAGTTTGGTGTTCAAGATAACGGTGCCGTAAATCGTGCACTGTGTAGTAGCAGTTCGACTTTTAATTGAACTTTCTGAGTGCGAATGTGATCGTCAAGCAAGGCTGCTAAAAAGTTAGTTTGAGTGGCGCAACTAAGCATGTGGTTAGTTAGATGTAAATAAAGATGGTAAGGACTTAGTATGTTTGTCTTATTCTTCTAATAATCTACCAAAAAGCGCACTTTTATTTTCATGTATGCAACCAGCAGCAGCCGTAACGTGAGAGCAGAGCTTCGTTGAGAAAATAATGGAACAAAGCTATTTGCTTTTCATTCTAAAACTAATGAAAAAGTGCCTGCAAATATATTGGACATGGTCAACGAACAAATGCACACCACAGCTTTGTAAACTTGCGTCGCAGATGAAAATTGACAAAAGAATCGGCTAGTTTACTATATGCTACGGTAAACATACACTTTCTTTTATGAAGTCGATCGATCAACTACATGTTGCAACAGTTATGGGCATAATTATTTGTGTGTATACCAAATGCGTCTGTGTGCTATTTTTATGATACGTCTAAAAAAATAACTCAAAGCCTCAGCTCTTCTATCACTAACTTCTTTTGATAGTTTGCCCAATGATAAAATATTGATTCGCTTAAACAGAAGCCAGTTGAACGTGCAAAATTGCTATTAAAGATAGACAAATATGTGTATCTTGCGCTCATATTATGTGTCAGTGCGACTTTTACTCTCATCTCTGATCACGCGATCAACTAACCATCACAAATGTGTACAAAATATATCTCCGTCGAGGCAACTTGAATTTCCACTGTTTATCTTGACTCTCATACACGACATACGTCTATATGTGCCTCCTTTCCAAGCCAAAAATGTAGCATTATATTGAATTTAAACTGTCCTAAACTCTCAGAAGCTTTATATAATAATGATGCGTGTTAGTATGGTTGTGCTGCTGTTACAATATGTAGTACTTATGCAGGGGCGCAATAATATCTACTGTTATAGTATTCATAACGGTCTTTTGATTCTCTGACCGTTATTTGAATCGTTGGTTGCCTATTTTGTCCTTCGTCGTTATCACATGAGTTGTTGAATAAGCGGACAGGTGTATCTGTTATTATTTTTGCTGCATATGCAGACGTAATAGTGTGCCAGAAAATAATCGGAAACTTACTGTACTTATTTCGGGGTATTGCTCCGAATGGCAAATGTCAGACGATAGAAGCGAAATCGACCGTATCAACACCAAATGATTGCTGGTATGATAACAACGTAGACGGCCTTCTGATTCTATATCAATTAAATAAAGAGACCATGAATTAGTGGAATATTTCTTCGCTTTCTCTCTCTATTTCTAGACGATGGGGGCTGAAATTAATAAAAGAAATCCACCAATGTTGATAAAAAAATACACGTGAATTGCACGATATGACCAAACTAGATAATATTTTTTTGGCTTATGCAGCGGCACATGGAAAAAACAATACCAACTAATACTCCATTACATAAATTAATACATGTAATTATATATAACGCTACAGGAAAATAAATGCGTCAAATAGGGCTCTATTTCTATATCTAGAAAACAAATTTTTATTAAGCATTATTCTGGTGGTTGTCTAACTATATATGTTAAACTTGGTAATTTCCAATGAGTTATTTAACATAAAACACGCAAAAATAATTTTGAGTGGAGCTAGTAACATAAATTTTAGACTCTTCCGTCAGCTATTTAAATTGATTCCTCAAAAATAAAATTTGTAAAATCCTTCGTTGGATATTAGCAATTGTCTCATCCTTCTTGTAAAACGGACTCCTTCATTACAAACCATTTTTGAATAAAAAGTCAAATTCAGATAAGGCTTTGAAAGGTATTTTAGGGTTATTGAACCTAATTAAATTTCCCATTAACAAATTACGCATATTGCATATAAAAGTTCAGCAATAAAATGATAACTCCCCCTGTGAGTTATTCGTCATAAATATGTTTTGGATTAAATGGTTAACACTTGATATAAAACTTTGTGTGACTTGCATTTTCTTATTTTTTATACACGTTCTTATTTTTGTTTGCTTCTCAATAACTTACAGCGGCTGCTTGCTGACGTACAACTATCTCCGGCGGCTGGAAGATCGCCAGGGCGAGTTCAGCTACTTTAGACATATACTGCGGCGATGGTGGAGGTAATAATAGGTTTAGCGATTTAGAAGTATACTTTTGTGTACGTCACGTGCGTAGCCGAGATCGGTAGTCCCCTAATCAATCTGAATTGCTTCAAAACTGTACTTGTGAATATTCCGCACTTTTAAAATAAAATGTATACTTCTAAATTTTGTTTCTATATGATGAGTTAATACTACTGTTAGCACTGATGCGGTACACGGCTGAACTTTTTACCTGGTAGCAAAATGTTTGCAGTTTTTATTCTGTATTTTATTTGCTAAACAAGCAGATGTGCTTTATAAATCGATCCAACAAATAGTCGAAAGACAGCAGCAGTAAATTAATGAATCTGACGCTAAAAAATGAAAGGAAAAGTGAAAATATGAGGAAAAAACAGTGCACATATTTTTTGTTCAAAGAAATTTAGCTTCGGGCTAAAAATAGTTATTCGATGTGCTTTTTTTTAAACCGAGGCCGACGCTACTGAGGAGTAGGCGGTTCTATGGCGTTATCTTGAACCAAGACGATGTTTAATTAAAATACGCACCTTAAAAAACAAAAAAGTATTTGTTATCGCCTAAAAAACGAAAGTAACGTCATTAAGGTACCGATGGTCATCCAAAAAAACTCTCTATTAATCACTTTTAAAATATATTTTTTAAAGCAAGCATAAACTTTGCGAAAACTTGATATTGCGAGACATGAGGTATGTTATGTGGTAACAGGTGATCCAATAGCTTATCTATTCAATCATTTGTTAGCTAGCTTGCCAAGCAAAGATTGTCATTACTCATTGCTTTACAGTATTTAGTCAGGAGTTTCTGCAAGAGTGATTATTTTCCGAAAGATTAATTCTTTATAACAGTATCATGAGTTAAATTTGACGATTTGACAAATATGGACTTATCTGCCTCAGTCCAACACTGATCGTCATTTATTTAATGGACTCTTAAAGAAAAGTTCTTGCGATTTTAGGAATAATTGTAGTCACATTATAGTGATAACTGGCAAATAGTTTTCAAGCACGACATCGGGATTGAAAAATTTGAGACAATGAACACCACGTTATACTCCAGGGATAATTCGTTTGGAATCTTTTCTTTCTTACCTTAATGAACTGCTTCCGAGTATCACAAACGCTTGCGAGGTGAATTGCCGCTCATCGCATCTATTCTAAATATTCTATTTATCGAGTGTCTATCTCAACCATTGTCGCATAAAATCCCTGCTATGTGAAAACGTTGATCCAATAAAGATGAGCTGCGGAATCTAGGTGCAACAGGCTGAGTTTGCACAAGACGGTATTCATGCGCTCCAATGGCGAAGATACCGATGTAGTCTGAGCTTCCTGGTGAAACGAAAATGTAAAGGTGGTTATTTCAGGAGTCAGTAAAGCCGGCCTTTACGCTCTTAAGATTTTCTGATGCCTCAGACTGATTTTCTCAGACGCCTCTTGGAGTGATATTTATCATCATGCATGAAGAACCTGTTTTGCACGCCACGGTTCATCATGCTGTCAGCAATATAAATACAATGATCAAACCAAATTGCCTGGATCCAATCTTGTTTGAAAATGAAGTATCAGTTTTCCACCGAAGAAAAGCCAGTCGGAGCTATCAAAGTAATAACTATAGCTAACCTGTTAGCCGCCACGCGGCCAAAAATTTTCATCAATTTTTGAAAAAGGCTCAAAAATTGCAAAAGCAAAAGCCAGGCCAGAGGGCTAGGAATAAGATTGCAGCAGAAACGAGCCTCTTCTTTCCATGAAACGATTCTGGTTAAGGTCGCATTTCACAGGCATTGCACATAGACAAATCCATTGTGCTTTTCTAACATGCCTAGTGTTTTCACGAAGTGAGTACACAAGAATGCTTTTTAAATTGCTTGAAAAACACGGACTGGAATTGTCAACCGTAAAACGTATACCAAGTCGCTACTAGAATTGTACAGTCGAAACTTGCGTCCTTTTTATGAAAGCCCAGTAGGCAACTATAAATATAGACATTTCTGGGTTATTTCACTTTAAGTTAAATCTAATGTAGCCCAAGTTAAAATAATGTTATTTGATTGATTGGATACATGCAGATTAAGTCCTGCCTTCGTCGCCGTCTCATTCATGATGATTCTTCTGCCGCTGATTGGTTCGGGACCCTTATGGAGAGAAACTCTCGCGCCGTATTCGGAAGCATGCGAGAAATTTTGGTGGACAAACCCGCTTTACATTGGGGCGTACGTCAATCGCGAGAATATGGTCAGCTTTTCTTTCATTCACGCAACTGTTGTCTCACACATTCCTTAACAGAGAGTACAAAGATAAAGCATTAGGAACTTATGAAGAGAATTAAATTTACGCTGTCCTTTGAGTAAAATGATTGAGTGAAATGCGATTATCAAAAAAAATTAATATCATTTACCAGTGTACTCGAAAAGAAATAGGCACCCCCATTCACATTGCATCTGCTCGAGCTAAATGCCTACGCGTCTCTTACGCAATAAAAAATAGCAGAAAAACGAGGTGATTAACAAGTTCTTTACATAAAGTCCTTCTCTACTTTAAACCGACGGCTACTATCACACCGAAATGAACTAGCTAACAATAAATGACCCTCTATTTAACAAAACTTTTTAAAAAAGTTAAAGTTTGATCTAACGTAACGTTCATACAGCCTGTAACAACTTCTATTTTATGTCATTTTAGCAGCCATAAGTAGGCTACACCAATTTTCATACAAGAGTTCCATTAGACTTACAAGGCAAAGTTCCTGTCGCGAATTTTGTGACGTAATTAGATAAAGGATACATCATGATATAGAAAATGTTCAATACAATGAAATAAATACGAAAAGTGACGAAACAGTGTTTATGTGCTTGCCATATATAAAATCATTTTACGTCCGCCACCTCTATAACCAAATGTAATTTCTGTAAAATGATATTATGATTTTAAATTGACAAAAAGCTAACTTCACTGATATATGTATTATTTCACAGTGTCTTCCGCACGGTTGGTACCTTTCATCCGATTTCCATTACTTTATCATCATGCCACTTATCGCCTACATCCTTTTCAGGTAAGTGTTCTATGCAGTGGGTACATTAGTGTACTATACACTAATTTTTGATATTTCTTATTTAGCGTACTAGTTATTCCAAATTATTTGCTAGGAGCCTATCATTATAGCTTACATGGTTTAATTAAGGACTGTATTGGAAGATGTACATTATGATGAAAACTGAATCGTGAGTCTCATTGAGCCCCTTGTTATTTATACATACTGTGCACTATATATTTTGTTTAGATTTCCAATACGTCGCAGAAGTACTGTTCGTACCTTTATAGCGGTGCTATTTTTCATTGATGTCGACAGTCCAACTTTTACAAATTTAATGATCAGTTAAGGTTTTAACGAGAAAATAATGTTCCATACTTTGCGTTTCTTTCTTTTCCGGCATATCCCTAGACGACCCTTACTTGGTCTCCTAATTTTGTTGGCGCTGGTACTCGCGTCAGTAGCAACCGTTGGTATTCTACTTTTTATCAATGACCTACCGCCAATACCTCTGTTCATTGACCTCGAACCAGCGCATTTCAATGAGTACATGAACACTATTGGCTGCAAGCCCTTCACACACCTTGCACCGTTTGCTGTGGGAATAGCTCTCGGTTACCTGCTATTTAAGCAGAAAAGGAGACGCATTCATAAGGTAATATGCACGCCCACAAAAAATTCCTAACAGAAGAATATTACAAAACGGACAACATGATTAAGAAGCAATATTTATGAAGTTAGAAATGCAGCTAACTAATTATGCACAGTCTTTACATGAACTGTCACCTTTACAAGAAACTTGTATACGACTCGCTACTTGGAATGAAAGTTTTTGTTTAGTTTTAGAACTCAGACTTTATAGAATTATGGTTGGTTACTCAATTTCCGTTTTGTTTTTTAAGCTGATACGTATTCCTATGTGGCTAGCCGTATGGGTTGTTCAAATGGCGATCGTATTTGGAGTTCGAGATTGGAACGCCTATGACAGACCCTCGGTGGAGGTGGGCGTGGTTTATGGGGCCCTGTTCCGTTTCTTGTGGTCATTATGCGTAGCCTGGACTGTATACGCTTGCGCTACAGGAAATGGGGGTCTTGTCAATCGAGTCCTCTCATTTCGGGCCTGGATCCCCCTTTCAAGGTTAACCTTCCTCGTCTATCTCATTCATCCGCTCGTTATACTTGCACATACGGCTTATCTTCGAGAACCATACTATATAACGGTAGCATTTACAGTAAGTATATTTTTATATCTATGTTGTAAAATTAGATGGCCTTATAAACCGACTTTATGATTAAAAATAGAAATTTTTTTACCAAACAAATACGTTAATTTTAATTAAGAAGCATATGGATATTGTAGTAAAAACTATACAGCCTGGCATCAATGTATATAACTTTTTTCTACACATAGCAATAAGGATTAACAAACTTCATCAACTCACATTGACATTTGTTATTGGGAAAGCCTTTAAAATTTGGTTAATCGCCAAATGTGTTTGCTCTCTGTCGTGCTACGCTTTTAGGGTTACCTCTATCTAGGCCACCTGTTTGCTTCGTATGCCTTATCATTTGCCCTGACTGTAACCCTCGAGTCACCTTTCCTGGCTCTTGATCGCCTCATTACAAAAGAGTACTACGACCGTTGCGATCCTCTTGGTCACCATTTGACTGTCAAGCGAAGAGCTACCATGCCAGCAATTTCGTCTAATAGCAATTTAAACAACAGCAACAGTCTTAAAGCAAATCCCGTCTACATCGAGAACCATATTGACGCTATGCTCGTCGTTCCATATCATAACAACAACAGTAAAACACGTGAAACTAACAGATCCGATTGCCGTCTTGAGATTGGCAAGGTTAACATGGCCTTTGACAATGCTAAACTGTGAACTATATTACGCTATAGATACGGGAAGTGTACCAGGAAGATGCTGTCTGTGTTTATATATTAATTAGATCGATATCAGATTTATAATTTAATAGTTTCAATGAGTGATCAGGTCGCCTTTCATTGACAAGCCTTTCTGAAGGCGCAGGTATCTGGCGCTTTTAACCATGTGAAAATGTTAAACCCTCTGTCTAGTACATCGTATAGAATGAGAGCAGATTATGAGAAATGAGTGGGAAGTAGGAGATAGAATACAGTTAGGGAGGGTGAAACGAACAATACATGAAACTTATGAGAGTACAATATCAGCTTATTACGAAAATAAACGTTCTAAAAAAGAAGCAAATCGAATTCAAGCTCAAGCGTAGGGAAATAGGTAGGCCCCTCCAATGCAGTGGGGTATTATTTTTATTTCGTGGTTTCCCACAATTGGTAAACAGATTTTTTCTGAAGAGCTCGTCTAGGATACAATGTATTGCCCTGTAGAAATGAATCGACGTATTCTAAAAACATCATTAGGTAGTAGTTTTGAAGATTACAAATGTAAATGTAGAGGGCGCGTAACCCAATTTATTTAAAGAGATTTTATGAGATTATCAAGTTTTACGGCTAGAAAACATGGGCACTTAATAGCCATGTGTTTGGGTGATGAGCGCACATCGCATATGTGTCCTGATCTTACAATTCAAAGCGACATGTAGATAAAAAAAAACTCACAACGTCCACAGTTCTTGGAAACGTTCTCCAATGAAGAGAACGAGGTATTTACACTATTTAATACAATTATTTTTAATTTTTATAGTAATTGCCGTACATGAGAATGCCTCTATCAAAATAACATCTTTCCTAACAAGGAAAATATTAGTTGTTAGACTCTTGCAAGAAGTATTGTATCTCACTCACGGTATTATTCCAGTATGGCAACAACGGGTTGCCTGAAAGAAAAATGCTCATGACCGCATTAAAGCTCCTATACCAATAACCCGAATATTGCTCAAAAAGAAACAGAATAATAAATAAATACATGGTTCTATTAAAATAATTACAAGCGTTAATCGTGTGACAAAAACACAAATTCTGGAATGCTCTCGAAAATCCTATGCGAATTCGACATTGAATTAACATTTGGAAAGAGACGGAAAACCCCAGGTATCGCGCTAACTTCAGAAGGAACTTAACAAACAATTCCAGATTGACATATCTCCACAAATATGGAAGTACTGACGGCTGTGGCAACGTTTAAGGGTTGTACAGTTTTACCACGGCACATCACCGCAAACATCGGACTAAGTATTAAAATAAATAAAGGCGCTTGCAAATCTAGATAAAGTTAAAGCATGCGCTTGGCAAAGAAGTAAGGAGGACGACAACTACATGGGTTTGATTTATTTATAATAAAATAAACGTTTTATATTCTTTTCAGTAAAAAAAGAAGAAGCGATTTTGAAATAAATGGGATTTTACGTTAGGCTGTTGCTCTTTATTATTCTGTTCTTGTTAAAGTATTTGCTAAAACTTAAATAGTTGATCTGGGAGACAAGAAACTGCTCAGGCAATTATTTTTTGTATATAGGCAGTTCTAAAATTGAAGATAACATTACGGCAGTAAAGAAAAAGGTGAGTAACCAGTCGATTAAAATTATGGACGTTACAATCCACAGAGTTAGAATGACAGTAGAATATGGAATAATTAACCTAAAAATCAGTAGAACTATTCACAATTACACTTGAAATTTATGACAAGGATTTGCAGATGGAGAAGCTAAATAACTGGGTGGAAAATATAACACAATGAGCGTGACTTCAAGTCACCACTCCAATGAAAAATGTACGAATGTCGAAAGTAAATATAAGTTTAAAATTGAGAGAACAGTAATAAGGAAAGAGAAGGTGAGCAATGATTACGAACGTTTCATATATATACTAATCCCCATATTCGTTGGATAACTCGATCATTTTTACTCGTTTTTCATATGTTGTAGGGTCTGGTAAGAAGCATTCCTGGGTGAAATATTTTTGTTTAAAAAATATTCTTGCCCCGAAAAAAATTTATGAAATCTTTCTTGTTTTTATAGCTATTGTTCAAGTCTGGCTAGAAACGATGCTCGCCGAAAGGACTTTCAAAGAACAAGATCGGCCACTTTTCGTCATTTTATGGGTCTACGGCCCGCCCGTACGATCGATATTTCGAATTTTGGTTTGCACTGAGCGACAGAGCGCGCTCTGTCGATGCATGATAAGGCATAAAATTCCCAAAAAGAGCCAATTTTTTGGCTTTATTGTGCGATTTTTTTCGGGCAAATTACGTCGGGTTATCTCAAATCACATCAGGTGTGTCAGATTATTAGACTGAAGGAGTCGATTCCCTGTAGTGTTAATGGTAAGCAGGACGATGATTTATGTAAGAAGAAGGTTTCCCTGTGATGATATGAAATCCCAAGAAAGACCCATGTTAAGCTTAGCCCATGGTTGTCAATTTGGAAAACCCGTCCTGGTAACGCGACGACGATATACAGGGTGTTGCACCAACACATATATGGAGTGGTTGGACTAATGCGATGAATGAGATAATACACTGGGTGTTACGTTAATGAATGGAACGTGATGGTAGTATGGGGGGTAGTTTGGTAACGTCTAAGTGAAATTTTCGATGCACACGATTAGATATGTGTTGTGGAAGACAGCTTAATTATTTCTATGTGGATTTTCGATGGTTGGTAGTATCCATACAAAAGTATCGAAAATTCTATTACGGCCTCATCAACATAGTCTATTCGTTGCTCTAATACTCCTCTAATACTCTACTACTTAATATCCAACATCAAGAATGTTGGATATTAAGTACACATTAATGTGTACTTACATTGTTGTGTAGTACTACCATACCAATTTTGAATTGGTTTTTTTGAAGCATAATTGTTCTACAATTGTCTGCTCAATTAATTTTTTATTGTTAGTGTTACCTTGAACATAAAATTGCTGTCCGCACATATATTAATGTGTTTCTCGAGCGAATGTCGACGAAAAGAGCACAATATAACTATTCGTTAAGGCTATGAATTAATAAAAATAATATACGATTCAGCCTTAACATTTTTATATTTTATTCTTGCCATGTAACCTTTAACCGCTATAATCCCTTCGCCTGTCGAACTTTATAAAAATGTTTTTCGTTTTACTGCATTTCAACTGGAGCAGTCGTTTCCAATGATTTGCCAGATTTTCAGGTGGCACTATCATATTATTCCCGGAGCTATTGGAAGTAGCGTTTATATTACTGTCAGGAGTCTATGAGCTCGGACCGCGAGTTCTTCGTTGAACATCTTAGTCCAGTGCTCAATGCCTTCAACAAAACTTCTTGGACCTATATGATATTTTGTAGGACATTTTTTTCTGTCATATAAGTTAATGATCAGCTGAAGGTCTAAGAGACCCTTTGCTGAAAAATCTGACCATGACACTTCAAGTCGTTCGCTCAGCTCTTTAACACCACCCAGAACCTACACACTGGTAAACATTAAAAGATGCAAACAAAAAATATTTTTTGTAATCGTTTAGCTATTTATGTGCTGGCAGTATTCAATAATTAGTCATTGTACAATCAATTAAAGACAAAGAAGATAACTAACAGTGGCAAGCCGCTGGGCTGTAGGCGGAGTTATCCGATTCTACATGAGTAACGCGTTAACCTGTTGCGCCGTTAGAGAGAGCCGTTGGTGGAAAGATGTGTTTGCTTTCTTGCAAATACATTTGCCGGCGAATGATAAGCTAAATAGCAATGTTGTTTCTGTTCGGGAGCAAAAACGGGAGCAATATATAAATGAATTGAAAATGCATACCTGAAATAGTCCAGAGCATGTTTTGCGGTAGGGTCGATAATTAATGTAGATGTCCATTTTCGTAAGAATGAGGAGGTCCTTAGGAACATCTTGAACAACAATAATGGAGCAAATGAATGCTTCTTTTGTTTCCTTCAATTGAATTGTTATTTTAACCGCTTTACTTATCTCTAGGAGTAAAGGTAACCATACGTTTGTTTTCAAAAATACATACTTGAAAGTGGTCGTGAAACTCAGTTTCCTGATTTTGTGTTCTAGATTGAACTTTGGAATCGAAGTCGAGGAAAGGTTTTGCACATACACTTGTTTACGACACATCCTCCGTTCTAAATAATAGCTTAAATAATTGTTTTTGTACTTGATTTGATGTTAATTCAAAAATAAGTTTGTTTAAAACTTTCTATTTCAAATTACATTAGACTAGCTTTAAATAGATAAAAAGAACTATGCTAAAAACTTGACGCACGTTGTATGTGCGGACCCTGGCCATTGGAGTCTTACCAAGCGGCAACCTTTCATGGAAACAACGTCACTTTCATCACAGGATTTACGCAGGCCTATAAAATAATTGAATTATTATGTCAAAATATCAAGTACAAAAATTAAGAACTATATGCGATATGTGTATTTATATTAATATAAATATTATAATTCTGTTATAGTTTATATTGAGCTTAGGGATAGTGCTTTGTGTCGATTGCCGTGTACACGTCTCGTTTATATTAGCGGTATCATGTCATAAAAAAAGCCAATTTAACTTACAGATAGGTTTAGCTAAGTACACTGCGTGTGCGCTGTTCTTAAATCGCGATAACTTTAATAAAATACTTTTCAATAAGTAACAGATTTGGCAACCCTATTTATATGTCTTTCCACAAACCGATTCTATTATACCGGTATTTTCTGGTTCTTCACGGATTTTTCTTAGTTATTTGATAATCGCGCAATTTTATGTTTTGTCATTCATCTGACGCACAGTCACTTCCGTGCGCAGAAATATTTTCTACGCTGAAAAGTGTTGTAAATATTTAACTGTTGCATTGGAAAGCTGTTGATTTGTCTATGATCAGCTTTTCTTCTGCCATATCGTGTACTCTCTTGCTTTAATAAGCAAAGAGCAGGCTAGTTACCGCTCGAGTTGAACCAATGCATTTTATACAGACAATCAGAAAGACATCATTCGCTTATCTGGATGAGTTACCCACAACAGAAGTAGACCATCTGAGTTAAACCAATATGTGTGTTGTCCTGTGTGGCCACACAGAAAACGGAACTCGCTGACTGATATGTCAAGAGCATTCCACTACAACGTATATGATATAACAATGATATAACAACCATAAAGCGAAGCAGAAAAGTACTTAAAGGGGCTGTCTTACTTTGTACATAAAGCTCTTACATATATAAAGTAGATCTAATATGCTGCTCGAACTGCAAAAATATAACATTTTTCTGCTCATATGTATTTACGCGAGAAGTTGTAGCGTGTTTGCTAAACCGTTATGGTTATATTTTAACACAACAATAAATTTGAAGATTTCTCGCCAGTATTGTAGTGTGGCAAAAATAATCGATTATTTATATGATACACAAAATGAGACCTAAACAAAAATTAAAGCACAAATATAATCAAGCTGGAGAAACTAAACTTTAATCCGTACTAAGTCGGTGGTCATAGAATATGTTTCGAACCTCGGTTTTTTTGCTACAAATATTGCAAAAAGGAAGGCAGGCGGGGAGAGCTACGAAGTTGTATGTTCGTCAGCAAGTAGCCTAGACCCGAAGAGCAATGAATTTAGCACTTATTTTATGGACTGACGCATATAGAAATCTTTTATGTCATGAACAGAATACTAAAGCCCTTACAAGAGACTATCGATAACCTATTTCGTACAAAAAAAAGGAAAAAAGCTTATTTAAAACAGACAATAGTCATCATCGAAAAGTCAAAAAAAGTTTTTCTAAAGAACAACACTGATTCTCTTTATTTGCAAGCAGCCTTACGCGTTATTTACCAGAGTAATAATTCGTTTAAGGGAACTTATTTAATCTGAATAAATTGCATTTTGCTACTTCATAGACGTCAGCTGGAATGGAGAACAAAACAACAATTGCAATGAGCAATAATGAACAATATTAATTTTAGTACTGCTCGCAAGCGCTTTCTTAAACGCAAGTGAACAAACAAAAAACTTCAGTTGGGAAGTCCATCCCAAAGTGAATCGTAGTTACACTTTCTGAAATGCGTTCGAGTCTATCTATGCGTGGCCAAATCGTGAGACATTAGGTGACATCGAATGCATATGGGTCAATCAGACGAGTATTTGATACCCAATATTTTTCATAAACGTAATTGCGACAAACTGTGTAGAAGAAAACCTACATCTTTTACCAAAAGTATGTAACAGTGGTGCAATCTTGTACCCATAACGATTTTCTGTTTATTGTTTATTGTTGCGCTTTAGAATACAACATCACAGACGAAAAAGTAGGTTATGCATTATTAGATGTGTTTCCAATAGAAATAAATCACGAACGTTTTCTTGAAGAAGCTTAAGCATTCCTATCACTTATAAACCTTGATAATGAGTAAAACCAAAACTATAAACGTAAACAAACCGTTAAAGATGAAATAAATACACCTCCGTTTAATACAAGAAATGACAAAACAAGCAAATGCCGTGAGTCTATACCTTATTTATCTCTAAACATCTACTTGCAAAGTAAAGCCGAACAAATCTCTTGCGAGTCAATAAAATATGCTCACTCAGTGGTTCAGGTGTGGACTCATGAATCTTACTCATTAACATGTTAAGGCCTTCCATTCTGCTTCAGTCATAAAGACTAGATGGTAGCTACTGAATAAGTTTAAAGCAATCTCGAATATCGTAGATTTCCGTAAAATAATTTCCAGCTCTTCAGCATTCACTGGTCTCTCATCTATTTGTTTAAAACACACCCACCTGTTTTGCAGCGGAGGACATAAATTTAATGACACGATTATATAATCTGTTTCTTATAATAAAATACCACTCCTGATCAGTCTAAAATGACTTGGCATGTTATTTTTGTCGCCTACTTCTTGTAGTATATCTGTTTAGTGCACTGCAATCTTTGTATGCAACGTTTCTTCGCAATAAATTATTGAAGTGTATTTTAATCAAACCACCAAACGAATTCCTCCGCTTCACATGAAAGCTGCATACGCGTTTCATGTACTCTACAATTTAACGCCTATGTAGTACAGTGCACAGATATAAGTCGAACATGTTGAGAAATAGTTTCGTAATACCGGCACACTTGTATATTGTACCTTTCTGGAACTAACAAAATCACCCGATGGAGCTTGCTGATCTTACAAAATTCACTGACTATAGCTGCCCTCAAGTGCTCACCAGGCAGAACCTACAAACATCTGACCAGATGCTTTTTCTGCCCCGTGTTGAATTAGACAGAAAGGATGACAACGCTTTGGAGGCAGGCAGGCAAGCGGGGGGGTAACATGTAAAGTTCACTGTAGAAGCAACGGTGTTTCGATAGGCAAAGTAGCAATGGCTTGTATATAGATTCTAAATAAACCAAGCAGCGTACAGGTGCTACAAGGGTGGCTAAAGTACGCGTTTAAAAAATGCAGCGCATCAAATATTGCCTATATATATTGGTATCATGATATAATTAATTTTCAACATTATCGTGTTATTAATGCACTTTTATCTACAGTATTATAGCGTAGCGCTATGGAAAGATACCACCCTGTTCTGGTTACGCAATTTAGACATTTTTTGACAGCGTGTTTGCTCCCAAAAACCTTAATCTTAGTAAGTTGGCGTTGTCTAGATTACAGAAGAATGGTATGCAAATAAACTGATAAAGCTAAAGATAAAAATAATTAGGTGATCGCAAAATTATGAAGCCTGTGTCTATCATTATCTTTATTTTTGCGCCGCTGGTGCCAGTAATGTATAAACAAGTAGTGATTCAATCACGTCGCTACACCGATTGTGTAAAGGAAGGCTGCAATTATGATTAAAATTATATAGATAAATTCTTGAATATAAGGATTCTTGCGTTTCAGTTCATTTAAGATGTAAATTTTCAGCCTACCACTTTACGAATTGTCAATCACGCAGCTACTTTTTCGCCGTAAGCTCTAATCTACGATGGTCAAATAAATAATAATGTTATCAATGCAAGATATACTGGCGGAATTTTTAAGGCAGCGAAAGTTACAGGAATATATTTCCGCAACCTTGCACGATAGTCTAACGGCAAAACCTAGACAAATAGCTGCTAGTAGGAGAAAGAACCGCTTTAATAAGACTGAATAGTTATCAAAAATGCGAGGGACAAAGCCCTTGGAGTAAATTGTATTTTGCTCTAAGTAAAACGATGGTGTGATTTATAAGTTTAGGAGAGTAATAAGTGTAGTCGATCCCCTTCACCCTACTCCTAGTGGTGCTGAATATGAAAACACGGACTACGGGGATACTAAGCCTTTGACGTTGGTATTTAGCTGGGAATGAAGGATGTCTGGGCGAAGACAGGCCCAATGACCTTACGAAGAGAAGTCGTTTCTCGGATATATTTAATCTCATAAAACAAAAATGGACCGAAAAAGAGCATACCCAAATGGGAATTATCGGAAGAGCCAATCTGGCTGCCGACCTGATTAAGACACTAATCAGATTAGGTCAATCAGATTTGAACGTGGGACAGCACTGTTTTGAAGCATGGGCACGTAGATGCTTGGACCTTTGCAGTTTAGGGAGGGTGGCTATAATATTGGGCTTAACGGGACCTTCTGCGAAAAGGAACTTTGAAGGAACTTCAGGGACTTTCTTGAAACATTAATATGTACAACAGCAACATTAAATATTTAAATACCGTTCACCTATTCAAGGTAGAAATTATGCTTTCTTTTCGTTTACTTTGTCATGTTGGACAATTTCAAAGGTCGTTACAGTTGTTTTTTCTTATTACGAAACAAATCTAGGTCATGTTCAAGCTGAACAGTTTGGAGTTCATTCTTAAGTCAGCTGTATTTTATTGTTCGGTGATGGGCCGTAATTCCATGAAGTAACAGGATATGCTTCAGCGACAACTCATCCGCTAGATAAAAACCATATAAAAAAGGTGAATGGCGTATGTATTTTGTAAAGTATGGTTCCCAGGTCTCTGAACAACATAGAAATTTAGGGAGAAAAAGACATCTGCACAACTGCACACAAAACTAAGACTGCAAGGCAGCGAAACAGTGTTCATTATTGGGTACGCTGGTGTGATTACCTAAGCGTGCATCGAAATCTAAATACAGAGTTACTAATATGCTTAGATTACGCAGTTGGCTGTTGCAAGGAATAAGTAGGCCCGTAAAGTTGTAGACGGCCCGAACTATGTGTACAAAGAATAGCGCATTTAGAAATAGAGATCGCCAAATAATTTATAGGTTATGCTCGTTGAAAAAACTTTCTCCAAGACCAATTTAAAAATATAAAATAATGCCGGGTCGATTCGTGAGTCCTATGAAACTGCCAGGGAGCAGGAACCATGTAAAATTAAATGTCTAGTTGAGTTTGACGCAACAATCTTCGATCAAACAAATAGCTTTGTTATCACAGCATGGTACTATTATTATTTTCTAAACAGCAAATCTTATTAAACAAGTGTGGCTCACGCGGTCAAAGACGAGAAGTAAAAGTAAATGCAAAGTTTATGTCCTTATTTCTAAATCATACCCAATCATTAATCGTCTCTACAGCTTGACTTGTCGGAACCTGTTTTTTCGTAAACCCGTGCTGATTTGAGTTAAAGAAACTTTCCTTGCCAGACAGCTAAATATATGGTCAACGATAGTTTTTCAAACATAAGGAATGCAATAACTTCCTGTACAACCGGGCGGCGATTATCGACGTTTACTTTAGAAGCCTTCTTAAGGACTGGGCTGACTACAGGGTACCGAGCAAAATGAAGAACCGTGCCTCCTGTATGTAATCTCATAAAGAACAGGCACGCAGGCTCCGCAAGATAAGATGCAAGTTTTCCATACAAACAGCGGAGCAATTGAATCGGGGGTGACATACTTTGGTTTAAATTTTTGGATTTTTTGGGTTATTATGTCATTTGTTAAACAACGTAATAGGCAGTCGTCCGAGTTGAAACATGTAGAACCTAGAAAAAAGAAGGGCACCTGGAAAGTAACAAACAGCGGGGCGAGAAACCCTAAAATCAATTCACTTTGTTTAGCTGTCTGCAAGAATCTCATCATTAATATTTGCGAGAATAATATTATATTTACCGCCACCAATTTTATTAGCATAATGGAAAACTCTTGCTGCGAAAGGAAAACGCCGATTTCTCAACCACTTCAAGCCTTATCGTAGTTTTGTTTTCATCTTTGAAAGCAAATTGGGGCTCGATTATTGACCTAT
Source organism: Tropilaelaps mercedesae (assembly GCA_002081605.1). Classification (NCBI taxonomy): domain Eukaryota; kingdom Metazoa; phylum Arthropoda; class Arachnida; order Mesostigmata; family Laelapidae; genus Tropilaelaps; species Tropilaelaps mercedesae. The sequence goes on along the minus strand of MNPL01006428.1, from coordinate 1,267 downwards.
GTTCCGTTCGAGACTACTATTATAGTTTCTAAGCTTGAAATTTCGTTAAATTTCTCAACTTTAAACACACAGATATCCGGAAAAATATTAATAAAACCGAGGTAGCGACTGTACATTATATGGATGTCATAAATACTTACACAAGAAAATCCGTCCACGAAACAAGTGACAAGTGTGACTCATGGTCGGCATTTTAAAGGTCAAAACTCTTAGCTCACTTGCAGGATCTGGCCTTTTTTATTTCCTCATTGTTATTTGTGACATAGTAGCAAACAAACTGCATATGCGTCAAGTGCAATGGCCTTGAAGCCATCCTCATGTTTTACTGTATAACATTTAGTAGGTTTTAGACTAGAAGGAGGAGTGAACTCCTGCGACTCCCACGGTGTCTACGAAATACATTATATTACTCATTCAGCGATAGCTTCTATCCCTCACAATACCCGATAACCGTGTGCCCGTGATTAATACAACACCAACGCATTCAGCATTATATATCCATTAGAAGAATCACGTGCACTGGGTTTGGTTAAAGGACTTGTATTGAAGGCACTTTAGAATAGTCCTTTTTTCAGCATATCTTGATTGCTGAAAATAAATGTTAGGATTATCATACCTAGCACCATAACCTATAAACTATATGCCGATGGCTTTACGTCATGTGCAGACTTGAACACTGAGGATCAGCGTCGCGTGTTCCAACATAAAATTGATTGGTACACGACTGGTGTATATATGTATGTACATTATTTCCTACTGTGCTTTGGAGTTGGCACTAACGGTGGTGAACGACTTCTTACCATTACACGTTTACATTTTTAGAGTCTGTATTACGAAACTTCATGAAAATGATACCGCAGACGCTAAATTTTGGCTAGTGCTCAGCCCTAAAAAAGTTAAAAACAGCTTCTTCTTATGAATCGAGAGTGAAACTACTCGGGTTGGGTACAAAGTAAACGTTTTCTAAATAGCTCATAGACAGGTGAGGAAATTAATGTTATATCGGTGTTGAGATCGAAAGTTAAATGATCAAGGGGTTACTTCAAATGGGTGACTACGGAGTTACCACACAGGTGATCTTTACCAATATCCGTACTCGAACGCCATATTTGCAAGCGTGTATTTGACTTAACAGAAAAATATGAATGAGTACAAATATAAGAAGCAATAGAAATTGACGGAATCGGTTATTATTATTATTATTATTATTATTATTATTATTATTATTATTATATTATTATTATTATTATTATTATTATTATTATTA